>JBAJNP010001332.1:0-63864 GCA_036877545.1 Yasuhikotakia modesta | reverse complement strand
ACACTTCCACCTTATACTGTATGTACCACTATGTGACCCAGCCTTAGCCTATAATGTATATGCTGGGACAGATGATAGCAGACTTTTGTGTCTTGTGCTGTAAGCTGAGAAGCCACAATAGCTTGAAGAGTATTCAATAACCTTCTCTTTTTAGTGGGTCATGTTTTTTTTCTCTCCACAGGAATAAAGACCCAGACCTATTCAGTGGCACTCCTTTTAAATGAACCGTGAATGCATGTATGAACTCTGTCTTGCATACACAGGTGTGGCTAATCCATTAAATCCGCTATGGTGCACGGAACAGAAGTCCAGTTCTCCTGAAAGCCTTAAATCATGTTACGGTTGGGCTCAGTGTACATTAGCCAGCCAAGCAAATAAGTATTGTTAACAAGATCAGAACGCCTCTCTGCATGCTTTAATCCATTTATTGGCCTTTGGTTGGTCCTGGTGTTTTGGACCCACAACAGTGGAAAAAGCTTTTCATAACAGTAGCCTGTGTGTGCTTGATGCATTTCCACAGTGTTCTGCCAATCAGGATTCATTATGTGCTCCTAACTCACAAAAGTCCCTCACAGCGATGACTGATTTAACAACTATTTTTGGTTCCCCAAAGAACAGTTTAGTGAAAGGTTCTTTAAAGAAACTTTTTCTTACAGTTCAATAGTCAAAAGAATTGTTCGTCACAACAAAGAACCGTTTGTGAAACAAATGGTTCTATTTGTGAAATAGACTGGTTCTGTCCGTGGAACAGAATGGTTCTATGCATGTTAAAGATCTTTCATTTTAACCATTCATATATATATATATATATATCAGTATTATGTGTAAAGCTGCTTTGAACAATGTAACATTGTAAAACGTGATACATAAATAAAATTGAACTGAATTTAAATAATCCTGTTGCTGTTTTTAATTGATCATCACTGTGTTGAACACAACATACACTTTTGTCTGTCCTGTATCATCTACAGTTCTGCTCCAATGAGTTTTCCACCCCAGTCCCTCCTCTCCCACAACACAGCTGCTCACCTTGACTTTGTGACTATTATGCCACACAATTTAATCTTTCTTTCTATCCCCCCCCCTCTGTGTTTGCCCCCCCYATCTCGCCCGCCTGCTCTCCCCAGGTGCCCAGAAGGGTAAAACACAGCTTTGCTTTCCTCTCAGCATGAGATCATCACAAACTTGGCAGCTGGAAAGAGCGAGGAGAAAATTAACACAAAACACATAGTTTGCCAAAACAAGTCAAGGAACGCAAAACAAAATTCTCTTATCGCAATAAAATGTTTCTGAGGACTATGACTAAAACTGGCTCTGACTGCAGGGTTGCTCTGCTTAGCTGAAATAACAAGTTATCGATAATGACGTTTCTTCCTAATCCTTAAAACAAAACTGTAATAATAGTTTGATATCATGTTTCAGAGTTCAGTTTTTATTAGGATTAAAGTCATTCAGGGAACCAGATTTGACTTCATTTTCGGTCATTTAAAGCTGCAATCAGTAACTTATTTTTAAAAAATGAATAAAAATCAGTTATTGAGCAAGTATGAGACAGATCAGATCACACAATCTCCTCGTTTCGCAATGGTAAGCTTATAATAATGATTTATAACTTGAGCTGTCAGGTCCATTTTCACGGAGAACATCCGTCTTTAAGCAGAAAGAAGAAAATCCGGCTAATAAATCGTATGTCTGGATACTGTAGATCATGCAGCGCTTGTTCCTACAGCAGTTGTTTAGAATTAAACTTGTTAGACACGTTAAGAAAAATAGCTTTGCAAGTAACCTGCAATTCCATGTTTCAGACAGAGATGGCGGTAGAGAGGCAAAGATTCACAGAGAAATGAATATCTGCACTGTAAACAATTTAACATGACAACTGAAGCTAATTATCCACTCAGGCCCTGCAAAGACTTCCAGACTTAAAACTAAATGTACAAAAGAAACTGGGAATGATGCATCTTAATGTGATTCATTTGTTGATTCAGGAATAAACGCAAGGAAAGATCAACAATGTCCTGTCCACTGTACAGCAGTATTACCCTACCGGAAAAATAATCATACACCCAGTGAGACGTTTAGCCAACAAAAAGAAACGTGTTTTACTCAACCAACCTGCTGTCTGCTGCAGAAAAATTCTGGCTTCACGCGGTCTGTAAATGTTTATTTTTCCCACTGCAGTCACAGTGGAACAGAAAACACATTTTTAAGCACAATTTAATGAAGTTTAGGCAAATATTTCAGTTGCTCACCTTATGTTGTTTCAACCCCAGAATATTTTATTTCTGTGTGTTTTGAATTCATCAAACAGGCTGTGTTTTAATACTGCCTGCTGCTCCTGCTGCTGTTATAACAATAAAGCTTCTATTTCTTTTATTTTTTATTTTTCCATTTTTTTGTCTTTTTCTTTGTTACTTCTCTCAGTTACTTTGCTACTTTGCAACAACACAAAATTGTAAAAAGCATAAATAAATTAGCTTAAACTGAACATACTGTGAAAAAAGCTTGCTTTAAAAACTTCATTGCTTGTATTTATTTGTATTGCATTCCATAGGTGTGATAAAACTGCGTGTGAGGGGATCTGAGTGAATGAGCCACAGCTCTGCTCTGAGAGTAACATCAGGACTGCCAGACAGACGCAGCTGCTGTTGTGAGAATAAAGTGTGACTGCTTTGCAGATGTTACCGCAGACACCCTCCAACACTCATCTGCACGCCTGACCTTACTGAACGTACTGAAAGTAACGGCCACTTAAAAGACTTCCACGTCAGCCCCTCAGCGTTTAATGCCAGTAATGTTTCATTGCGACACTGAAAGGATTTATGTCAGAACAATGAGATTTGGGGAGGATTGAGAAAAGAAGCTTTTAAAGCAGCTGAACTAACAGAAAACTTTGCAGTACTGATGGCAGATTAATGCACAGCTTTAAGATTATAGTGAGACACGTTGCTATTTAGGCTAAGTCACGATTCAGGTAGGGAGAGAGAGTCTGGATTGGTCAGTTTTTGAGGTCATTCTCCCCAATGTCTATCAAAAGAAATCACACAAACAAGACTTAAATGAACATAATTACATAACTATATATTTTTGTAACTATTCCCAAATGTAAACTATGAAATAAAATAACACAACAGGAAATCATTATGAGAAATGTGTAACTGCCAAGATAAAATTAGTTTTACCTCTATTTATCTTTTTTAAAGTACTTAAAAAAGTCTCAAATTGAGCAAACATTAGATTTAGAAAGTGTCCATTATGATTTATTGCTTTATCGACCACATACCTGCAAAATAAACTGATGACATATTGAGAAGCAATTACTTGAGCTTATTGCTTTAACACAACAGGCTAATGGCCACGATGGGGGAGAGAGGAAAAATCATGATGTCTCAACCTGTGTCCGGTTCTGACAGATGAACGGCTTCAGAAACACAAGAGTGAAAAAACAGAGAAATCTGCTGTGAGCCTCCATAAGCAATTCTAAATATTTATGGTGGAATCGCTCTGCTCTGCGTCTCACACGTGAGTTAGCTCTGTAACCACAGGTGAGTTTCAGTTCAGACATGCTAGTATGACTCAATCTGCTGCTATTATAATGACGGACAGGAAAAATCTGGCTACCCAGCTAACGATTTTTGGTTGTAGGAACTTTTCCCTACATTTCCTAAAGTAACAAAAATGTTAACAATGTTATTTTGTATGTAAAAACTTTTAAAATTAGTTATGGGAATATTATCATCATTGTTGATTATTAATTCTGTAACTGTTAAATGTTCCATTAACAACTTAAGAAGTTTTTAATACATGATATAGACTGTTTAAAAAAAGTTCTATTAATCTTACTGCAAAAAACATTTTAGGTAACTTTGAGTTAGCCAAAGTTTTGAGAATGTTAGCTGGGTGGTTTCGTTCTAGAACGTTCTAGAACCGGATATGCTACTGTTTGTAACAGAGTTGTGTTCGCGTTTGATAAGAATGACCCTCACAGTGGCTGAGCGAATCTCAGGCTTCACAATTGAATTGACCTGGAGTGACTAATACATGCAAGAGCTCTATAATAATCGTAAGCCGTTGCTCATGATTAGAGAGGTCTGTTCGAAATTTAAAGCAGAGTAAGTGACCGCAGTTTCTGTAAATAGCAAAAATATATCCCTTGTTATTTCCTAGCCTGTCAGAATGATTCAAGATGAGAGGACGAACAGAAATGTGATCCAAGATGGCAAAATGAGTCACAATGAGCAAATTTTCTTAGAGTTCCTGTGAGTTTCACATTCGTCATTAAAACATGAAGCTTAAAACGATGCATGATTTGATGTAATCAAAAAATGAATGAGGCACCTGTCTGAAGCAGCAGTTGTTGAAATTAAGGCAGAAAAAACATAATTTTTCATGGCTTACTAAAACAAAGGAAAGATTTAGTAAGGATAAACAAATTTAAAGCAATGAGATCCGTAGCTTAATGAACTAATTTGTGTATAAACCTCTAATTAGATCAAAATTTACATCTTTCACTTGTTTTGCATGTTAGCTCATAATCAGCATGCGCTCATTCTGAGTCATTTTGGCAACATGGGTCACAAATATACATGAGTTCATACATTTACAAGTAGACGAAGAAACCAGCAATACAAAGAGCTTTTCATCTTTTGTGTTTCAAATGTGATTTCTGTTCCAGAACAGACATCGTTTCTCGCAGTGCGTGTCAATCATCTGCAGAACTATAGTTCTCCTTCACAGCTCAAACTAATTAGCAGACATTCTTCACAAGCCAAACAAACAGCCGTCTGCATTATGTCTTTGATTTTCTGTAATGAGACATTTCCACTTTGACACGCTGTATTAAAACAAAACGTTTCCCTACAGTCATAACTGGTGCTTCACAAAGCAGCGCTTTTAAAATGGATATATAAAAGATGAAAGACTTTGAATGGAGGAACATATATATATATATATATAAGTAAATACAGACAGACGAGGCTGTTTGTTGAATTAAACAAAGTTATAAATGTAAAAAGACTCAGTTCTGCTCTGTTTTTCTGCAGCCTTAAGCGTTGAAATCGCTCATTTCTGCCAAATGTGTGACACAGGAAAATAAAAGGCTTATGGAGAATGGACAGGATAGTTTCCATGTTTTTTTTTTTTTTGGAGTGGAGGGGAAAAAATATTGAGAAGAAAATGTGGCTCTTTTCCTGCTGCATTCTTTCCTTGATCTGGAATTCACTGAGGTTTTGGCAGACAGTTTTTATTACCACATTTTATCTCTTTCACTTGGGGAAGGATGGACTGTGTGGACCATGAAAGAGCAGGACATGGAGTTTTAAATCATCTTACAACCTCCAACAAATCTCAACAGCTCTACCTCCTGTTAGTGGATAAATAACAGCCATGGAACTGGGTCACACTACCGATGATAAAAACAGCTCATAAATAATGTTTCTGTATTACAGGTCATACTGTATTCATCTCCAGTGTGAAACTACTTTGAAACTTTAGAACTACAAACTGCATGTCAGATAAACTACATTTAAACCACCCTGAAGAGAATGTAAGAATAAACTGTGTTCCTGTAGCTCAACTGGTTTAGAATTGTGTTAGCAATGCAAAGGTTGTGGGTTTGATCCCAGGGAGCACAAGTACTGATAAAAAAGTATGCCTTGAATGCACTGTCAATTGCTTTGGATAAAAGCGTCTGCCAAATAAATACATGTAAAACTAACATCTATATTGAAGCAATTTAAAGAGACTAAATCTTTTCATAAATATAACAGTAAATGTAGTAAACAGGGAACTTTAGAGCGATAATAATCTGGCACAAAAGCAACGAAGACCTGACAGCAAACAACGATAAACCACAACAAAAAGGCAAATTCAGAAAATTCCAGAAAATTCCACAAATTCCAGACTGGAAGTTCTTTGGGTTCTACACTGTCCTGACATGAATCTTTAATCATATCTTCTACTCTGAAGTGGATTTCACCAAGCATCACTGCTTTGGGGCATTAACACCAGCAAGACCAGACCCATCAACTGCGAACGCATGTCAGTGTGGCAGAAATCTGCCTGCTGTCTCAAACATTTAGCATCAGGCCAAAAACAACAGAAGGGAAAGACATCATTCCTGCATGACTATGAGAGCAGGAATCTGTCTCTGAGAGAGGATTATAAAAACACAGAAACCAAGATATAAAAGAATGAATTGTGACAGTGGGCCTGTCTCAGCAACAAAACCAACAACCCTGTCTTGTCTTAATCCGTTCGGAACAGCCACATTTCTACATTCATTTTTAGGTGGTAAAAACATTTCCTTAAACATTAGGGAAACGTTTAAATGTTAGGAAACGTTTAAAGAACGTTTGCTTAAACGTTCCTTGGAAAGTTACCCCTACATAATAAAACTATGGAAATAATGATAATTCTCAATAATAATTCGTAGAATTCCCTAAACAAGTGAGGAGGGTGTAAAAATGACTGTAAAACTGTTTGACTGTAAAAATGTTTAATAAATTTTGTGCAGTTTAGTTTACACTAATAAAAGTTATTTTATAAGTCAGCCAAATTAGTTTCTTTGCACAATTTTCTTTCACTTTTTACATACAAACTGTGACAAAACATGGATGCCATCCACACATATACAGTATCATACAGTATCATAAACAAATCACACATGAACGCAGACTCTTATATCTTTGAGAAATAACCACAGACTAGCATGAGCATGAACACACCACACACCCATACACAGAAATCCTGATTGTTATGCAACAACAAGTTTATGTGATGCAAAGACGTTGGTGCAAGAAATGTGTTTAATTCTCTTGTGTATCAAAACTTGAACTCTGAGAATTCACATATGTAAACAGAGTTCAAGATCTCTCCAGCTGCTGTCTAATGAATAGCATGAGGACTTCAGTTATGTCTCGGTGTTGATGCAGCGATTGGGCTGCAGCTGTGTGTCCTCTCGTTCAACCTCTATCTCTCCATTTCGTCTGATTAAGCGCAAAATCTTCGATCCCGAGAGAGAGACTACAGTCTCCCCACGACTCTGCCAAGCAACGACTAATACATCCTCCTCCACTATTCCCAGAACCTCCCCAAACCAAATCTCCAGAGCCAAACACCTCACGCTGGAGAACAGGAGCTCCACCATCTTCAGAGACAAACTCCAGGTCCTCCTTCTACATGAGAAATGATGAAGATAAATGAGATCTTCAGGAGTTTAGATGTTTTATACTCATGCCAGCGTGGTGTCAGGGTTAACGGTGAAGATCCAGAGCTGCTGAGCCGGTCCAGGTTTTAAACCATAAACTGCGAGTGAGAACAAAATGTGAACCAGCTGTTGTTATGCAACATCTTCTAAATGACCCATAACAGTTGCACTGGGGGGGGCAGGTGGGGACAATCTGAGCTAACTGTGACTTCTTGACCTTACAGGTACAATTCCTGCTAAAAAACATCTCCATCAATCTACACTGGAGGTTTGCAGATTGTTGTTGACAGTTGGCTGAGGTGTCAAGCGAAAAGCAAACTGTCAAATCCAGCCTCGTTCTCCAGAGCGCTGAGGCATGAAGCAAATCTTTTGCCAGATTAAGTTACTTTTAATGGTTTTTCTTGCATCTGTGCTTTGTCTCAATATTTATGAGTGTAAAGCTGAAAATATTCAAAATACTTATCCAAAAACCTGTTTTTTAAAAATAATGCAAATCAATGCAAACTGTTGTGAATCTACTATACTAAAGTCTGTTTAACAAACATGCCAATGTCATAAATAAATACTAGCTTGGCAGCTATTTGACAACACAGCAGGATATACAGCCGGGGGCAAAAGTTTAGAGGTGCTTTAAAAATCTGGGATGCAAAATCAACTTCATACCGGTAAATAAAGAAAATGAATGACATGCATTGTAAAAAAGGTAAAATCAAACACAACAGATGCTTAATGAAACATTCCCAAAGCATGCTGGGATACAAGCAACAACAGATTCTGCACAAACTTGTGGAGTTCATACCAACCTGAGGGCATAAAACAAGCCAATGTACCAACTACTAAGGAACAATCTAGGAACAATCATTGAATTCTTGTTCATTTTTTAATTCAATTTCAACTAATATCGTTATTCTGACAATTTAATTTGTACTGAAAACATGTGGCTATAATCACAACAAAGTGTTCTCAGATCTTGGGCTCCACTGTACATGACAGAATCGTTGAAAAGAGAAGGTGGAAAATTGCAGAGTCTGAGGGAGATTGTTGAAGATCTGAAGGCATGAGTGATTTACAGCAGGGCTTCTCCGCTCTTTATGTAGTCATAAAAAATGGCTTCCTCTGCTTCAATCTTAACACACAGATCTAATGGAAACTGACACCTAGGTGGGATAACTGAACACCTGTCTAGCACACGCCTCCGGGGGGAACCCTGTGAATTTGTGGAGATAAGACAGAGATAAATTCTATCCTTTCACAATTCCTCCAAACAGCTTCTATGAAATGCTAGATCAAATCACGGATGCTCTCCTCGTCTCCCTGGATGGTGATAACCGAGAATGTGTGACATGTACTTCCAGTTGGGGAGCCTTGAATGTTCCGCCAATAAAAGATTAAATGAGCTCAATTTTCCACATCAGTCAGGATTCTGGTCTGGACATGTTTCACAGCACCCAAACACAATCCCAGATGCAGCCATAACTTACCTAACAATTTAAGGTTGTAAGAACGTTGCCCTAATGTTTTGATAAAGTAACATAAACATTAAAAATGTTGTTTAAAAAATGTTTTTACTAACATAATTTAATCCTTTTGTATAATGTTTTAAACTATTCCAATAACTTCTTACGATAGATTACATTGTAGCATTTAAAAATGTTCAATGGTTTCTGACAACTTTAAGAGAACTTTTAAAGAATGTTGGCTAATGTTCTGAGAACGTTCCCTGCTGATGAGCAGGGGAGCCATGCTAACTATATACCTTTTTTTACATTTGTACCAAATACATCAAATTGTATAAATAGCCGGCAAATGTAAACATAGTTAAACTTAATTATATAAATATATTCTAAATTCTGATTATAGAAACATAAAATAAAATATATTATTAATTGTATATTATTAATTAAAATAATATATAGATATATAATATACTATTATATATCCTGTATATATATTTATACACACAGTATATATATACATGACTATATAGTAAAAATTCTTTATGCACTCTTGCACTCGTCATATTTATATGGTGGGAAAATCACACAGATCCAATAACATATGACTGAAATAATTCAAGCTGAATTTAAAACCATAAACCACAAATACTGAAGAGCAGGGAGTCACACACAGACTGAATACTGCAAATCTGTGTTGTGCACATCTTCAGCGAATAAATCACACAGATTGAAGGCTTTGATGAGCGCATAGAAACAGTATGACAAACATGTCAGAAACAAATAACAAGAAAGAATGAATTTGGAGATTGGGAGGGATGGGAGAGGCCGAATTAATATCATCTGTTAACCTCCTTTTGTACATGTGCTTATCCTTCACAGTAATTGCCTGTTGGATAAATAAAGCACAGATGAAACTAGTTTTGCCATTTAACTATATATTAGTAAATTATGTCAACGGGTCATTTGAAGGCTTAAAGAGTTTTGGATGATGTATTTTTATATATTTGAAATTCTCTTTATATTACTTTTGAATGTGAGCTACATTTTTCCTTTTATCTTTCCCTTATTCACCATCCAGCCTTTGTTTTCCTCACTTTGGCCGAAGGGAAACAAAACATTCGTGTGGGCCGCAGATCCCCTCACTGAGTCCAGAAAGCTCTCAACACTTTGTAATCCCTCAGCACTCCCTCTAATGACTGACTTTAAGCCTCAGTGATGTGGGAGATATGGCAGTGTGGTACAACAGCATGGCAGCATGAAAACAATCTTTATGATCAACAACCCGTTGAGATTTCAGCCATCGTGGATATCGTATTCATTTGTATATTGCAGCGAGAGTATATTAAATTTGTATATTAAAATCTCTCAGTTACTGGAAAGGTAGCTCACTGGTGAAATCTCTAAGATGTTTTCTTAAATCTCTTAATGAGTAACACACAGAAACTTTATCCAAACGAATCGATAAAAATCGCTCTGTATAAAAACACTGTCACATGACTTTTTATGCTAGGTGATGTAACAGCAAGACCCTCTATGGATCAATGAACTGGCCGCCCAATTGGTTCCCCAAAAAAACATCCTGTGGTTAAACGATGTGAGAAATAATTCAGCAAACTCACTGAAATCACAGCCTGCTGCTCCGTAAATCAAATCTAATTCCTGCACACGGATGGAATTAGTTCTCAAGTACCACATCTTAAGCAATACGTCATATTAAGTCATTCTCCCGTGTGTGTGGCAAGCTTGCATTCACAATTTGGATGGCTCCACTTCAAATGCTTGAGTAACGCTAGCGAGGGGAATGTAAACAGTGCACAACACAAAACTACAGTCTTATAACAAACATAGCAACTGAGCTGATAGATAGGTTAACCGTGTCAATGAGGAACTGAACTGTGTGAACTGTGTAATTGAGAAACCGAATCAAGATTCACAGAAACAGGGTTTGGAACTTAAAGATTATATGTGTAAAAATTATATTATTTTATATATAAATGATATTGTTATATATAATCTCCCATAAAGAATTATACACACTTTAGACTTACATACATCTTAGCTTTAATCTCACAATTGTTATTCTTTCTGAACATTTATTTAAATGAATGGTTTGCAAATGTGGCCACCTAACGTACAGCCCAGCTAACAGGGAAATCTCTCTGGCTAATGTTCTCTAAAAGTTCTCAAATTCTTGCAGTAACATTGGCAGAATGTTTTAGCGTTATGTATAATGCAGCTCAAAAATGTTATTCTGAAGTAGTTAGTCGAATGTTATTAAAAACATTCACACAAAATTAAAAATGAATACCAATCTTAGAACCAAGCAATAAAAAAACAACGTTTTGAACATTCTCAAAATGTCATGGAAACATTTGGGAAATGTTCTTACAACGTAAACTCATTCGCTGGGATGTAAATGGATGATAAAGTAGATGTAAAAATAACACATGAGTCCCCGAGGCAGTTAACTGAAATCAGCATTAAAGCTCAAAAGCAAACAAATTCTTTCAAGCTTAAGTCTGTGGTTCAAGCTTCTCCTTGTTTGTGGCTGACCCAGTATATCTGGAAATCACCATAGTGATCCCAAAGGCTATTCTTGCAGTTCTTGGCTCCACTCTCACCAGCTTTATATTCAGGGTCATTCATCTTTATGTGCCGCTTTCTCAAAGAACAGAAACCAAGAGAGTTTGAACACAAGCCAGGGCTCCTAATATCTCCTCACTTTGTACAATGCACAGATGCAATTTAGAAGAAAACATGTCTTCCAAATAATATATTTCCCAATACAAACAACTTTCCTAAAGATCATCTGTGAATGATTTGTGCAGTTTGCATCAGCGCTGATGATAAGTTGTATAGCTTTCATTATATTCTCAACAATGTTCCAACAAGGAGGAAAAAAGATTGTTTGGTTTGTTAACCCATAGCAGCAAACGCAAAAATGTCTGTATTATTAGTCTGAAAAATATTTTGGTGTTGTGCCATTTGAACTCAATGAATGCCTGCTGTTTAGAAACGCAGGCAGCGAGATTGTCTAAGGCCTCGAAGGGCTGTAATGCTAAATTTGATCATTTAAATGCAATGACTTGACAAACATTTGTTTTTATCAAGCATCTGCCAGGAACTGGCGTCTTTTGGTGTCTAACACAAAATAAGTGCCATAACTTTGCTAATGGACTGAAGCTGTTAGCACAACATGTCACCCATGAAAGACAATTCATGTGAGAGAAAATTATATCAAATTATATCACAGACAATTAAACATTTGTAATTTGTGCTTCATGCAATGTCTCTTTTGGGACACTAAGTAACTCCAAATGACTTCAAATTATAAACTAAAACAAAAAACTAAAGCTAACAAAGAATAAATCAAATGTAATGTGCAGGACAAAAGCCCTGAAGGGGAATTAGATGATAACACAGAGACAGCTGGATGACAACTAGAAACAACAACAACAACAGCTGATGTTCATCACATTGCGGTACTAAAATTGTGAGAAATTCTCCACCCATAATGCGTTGAGGCACATGTCTGCAAATCCTCGTGCTGGCCTCACTGTTCCCTCCTCCTATCGCCACGAGGTACAGACCTCACATTGTTATTACGCGGCCTTTGGCCCTCCCTCTCTCCTCCCCCTTTTCTTTTTTACAGTGGCATGTTATTGAACTCCAGGGACCACCTGGTAAAATAAACAGGCAAATAAAAGGCGACATGTAACAAAGCTCTGGTGCCTCCTCCAACCTCGCTGCCTTCACCGCAATCTCCCTATGAAACTAAGAACCGTGTCCATTTCCCCTCCCACTTCAGTGAGCGAGTGCAGCTCAAGTTTCTTATTATACAGAGATTTTCCTATGTAAAGCTGCAGCCATGTGTACTTGTGTCACCGCTATAACTGAAGAAACGGCTTCTGGAGGAACCGTAGGACGCGAGCTGTGACGTTCTGCCTTGTGGTGACCTTTACCTCAGTCACGAAAGCGCTTTGCACATTTAAGACATGCAAGCACGGGCCCGCAGACTGTCTCATGCCTCCGAGCACAGACTTGGCAGAGGACGCAGGCATGCGTGCAGGATAACAGCGCTGGCACACACACTCCTGCCCTTTTTGTATCAGGGAAATTGACTTGACACACAATACTCTACCTCTCCACTCTCTCAGACACACTACTACTTAGTACCCCGATAAGGGACAGAATACCGCAGGGAAAACGATCTGGATGGACGGTCAGCTTTTTTCACAGATGGTTTTAATATCGCCGCTAACGACCGTCTGGAAACATGCGGGACGGAATCGGGAACCTAAAATCAAAACAGTCCCTCACTAATACTGAACTTGACATCCATTTACTGTGTGTTTACATTCATGATCTATTGTATATTTTCCCTTCATATAAAACCAAATATAAAGAGTGCATTCTAAAGTGAAAGATTTAAAGTGTTCCCTCATCTTAAAGGTCTCCAGGGGTTTAATCGATCAACACCATGATAGAGCTACACATTTACTGACCACCGTCTGTCTGACAAAGTTGTGTTTGCCCTCAGGGAATCACCAAACCAAACAGAAGCAGAAACAGAAGAACTTAAACACTTTCACAGTTTTTCTGATCCCCCCAGACATCCTGTTAGACCACAAGTTCACCTACGATCCCGTTCCTTCACACATAACACACAACAGAAACCTGAACTCACACAGGTTATGTTATTCTAAAGGGCACTTAAGCGATCACAACTAAGAACATATTCAATACAAAGAACTGTATGATAAACAGCATGTTTTAGTTTCTTTCTAACCCTAAGGAGCAATTTCAAAAGTTTCATTTCTGAATTTGAGACAAACAGATGTTAGCCTCTCCAGTCTTTATCTTTTGCAAATATCTCTTATGACTGTACGGCCAAGCGTAAAAAGAAATACACACAAAGCAATTGAGAGTTTTGCGTGCCGTAGCTATCTGGACAACTCTTCCTCCTCCTGTTCTTTTCCAATATCAACTGGAAACCTGGACATACGTCAACAACATCGTCATGAAAGGATTTTCAGTGGAAAGCGTATTGAGGAAAAGTCTATAATAAATGAAGGCCTGTTACAATCATAAAAAGAAGGCATAAAACTATTGGCTGTGCTGTAAGGTCACACAGGAAACATTTGATGAGCACAACAAAGTGTCTATTGACTTCAGAAAGTTCGCCTGGAAAGTGAGGCACGAGTAAACCGTAAGCAATGCTTGTGTTTATGCAGTTTCGTTTATTTCATTACTGTTTAAGGAAATGTTTCGGTATAACAGCTCATAACGCTTAACCCACCCTTAGGCCTCCAAAATGAAGACGTGCGCGCGCTTACTGCGTCATGACGTCACGACGTCACTCTCGTAAACCAGGTACCACGCTGCCCTCTAGAGACGAACAGCTACATCCCAACACAAAGTACAGCTGATTAAAACAAGTCTTTAAAACCCAAGGAATTGTGTCTTAAAAATCACCAGAACCATTAGCCTATTATTTGAAAAGTTTTATTAATTTATAATACAAGATTTAGGGTGTTTTTTTACATGTAATAATTCGTAGCTAATTTTTAAAGCACACAATGATTAACACTCTTGCAGTAAATTGGCCGTTCAAACAAAACAACTAAAACAGTTGCTGTAGACACGGTCTGCCCACAATAACTCAACCATCTTTTCAAAACGACCTCATTCGTTCACTTTTCTCCGTCACTCGCACTCACAAATGATGTGTACCAATAAAATCTCAACCATACTCAGACAAGATTAAAAAGGACATATGGAACACCATTAATAATATTAATTTTCCACAATCAAAAGGCAAACAAAACAGACTTACAAACATTAGGAAATAAAACACCATTATTCATTCTTCTAGCCCAGTAGGGAACCATAAGGTGTGGTCCAGTCTTAGCCTCGGCACACATCCTCAATGCAACATAGCAGATGTTTCATAACTGAGGCTTTCAGACTCTGGACAGAAGACTCTGAGAATTGCCTTATTCTGTGCATCCGACGGCAGTGACCGTCCCTCAGGACGCAAGTTACCTGAGCATTTAGGCCGATTTTAGCTCTGATGTGCCTGAATGACGGTAAATACAGATGACTTCCGGACTGGGCGAGAAGAAGAGTCTGTGTCACTTTAACATCAAGCACAAATTGCCAACCTTCCCTCATGCTTCCTCACTGAAGGCGAGGCAAAAAAAATCTATTCAAGTAGACAGAGAGAATAGATTTCAGAGAAGGCAGGTACACACCCAGGGCGAGGAAACACTAGACTAGAGTCATGCATGTGTTGTCAATAACAAAGTCTGGCAACTGGGAACCACTTTGGATTGGTCCTACAATGAAGGCATACAAGTGGGTGGTTATGACAAAGAAGAGTCAAATCCACTGCTGCTAATCCACCGGAGTCTCCTCAGCACATCACAACAGCGTTAATTTATCACACCTCTGAAAGCCCCTTCTGCGTGAGGCGGTCTAGGGGGGTTAAGACTGTAATGTACGCATACTGACTTCAGATCTGCATCTGTGTTAAGTGCCTCAAAAAGGCTGAGAGGCTTATGATGCTCTTTCAGCTTCGTCTGAGTCACACGTGTGACGGCAGAAACCTGTTCACGAGTCTGTTTACATCATTTCCTGTCACTGGTCTGAGTATTAAATATTTCCACAGTTTAATATTTTCAGAGAAGGCCTGTAAACAAATGGCCATGTTTTTTAAGCAAAAAGTCATTTTGGCAACAAACAATGAAAACAAGAAAAACAAACAAAGGCAAACATTATCAGGTTTGATAAGCTTGGCACAAATAAAGTCCCTGGTCACCATACAAAGCAAAAACACTGGATGGAAATCTAGACACACTCTCTCTGGAGATCTTCTGTGGCCATTCAGAATGCATCACGAGTTGGTGAGCAGATAGGATGAGGGACGAGGAGAAGCAGGAGAAGGGAGGAGGAAGAGGAGGAGGTGAGGAAGAATTTCCTGTGTTTTACAGCAGCAGACAGCAGCTGCTCTCTGTAGTCTTCTCTCTGTTCCTCTGGCCTGAGAAAAGATGCAAAAACACTGAGTGACACCCAATTTCAACAGCAACTTTTACTGTGAAATGAAGGTAAAAGCTTCACATTGTAAAAAATACACAATTCTTACTTGATTTAACACACAATGTGAATGCAGTCTATAAATAATGAGGTGCCGTACTAAATTATTTTGGGTTTGGAACCCATTTAACTGCCATGTAACTCTTCTGAATGAAACAACATTCAAAAAACAAATGTCAGATATTGACTGTATGCAAAAACTGAATGAGAAACAACCAGTTGCCAAAGAATTTAGTTGTTTACCTACACAATCCAACATAACAAAAAAAAAACACACTCTGGTTGGACAGTATCCATTGCACTTTAGAAATAAAAATGGATTGTTACTTCTCGCATAGCAATTTGTTGCGACTGTCGCAGTGAATTTGTGAAGTGAGTTTGTTCTAATAATGTAAACATAATTTTCAAACAGGAAGTACAGAGATCTAATATTACAGCCTCATTGTTTTGACTCAATTTTGTGCGGCTGAAGCTGTGTGACAGGCCTTTATTATGACTGTATGTGTCCTGCATCCTAATTCCAGCATCATCATAATTCAATCCTGGAGCCAGTTGTTACCAGGCAGGAGTTCTGCAACAACTGTTATGACCTTGTCTTTCAAACCCAAAAGATCTGGATGTGATACCCAAGGACACTTAGATAGTTTGGAGCACATTTGGAAAAACAATAAGCTCTTACCATGAGAATTAGGTTCTGGCAGCGTTTCTCTGGCAACCAAGTGCATGACAGTTGTTCGTCCTGGGGGCAACTTCAGAGCTGTTGAATAAAAAGATGAACACAGATTATTTGCATAGAACTTGCATTAGATAAATTCACAGCTTGTGGTCTTTGGCATATTTCAACGACATCATAATTAGCGGCGCTTCTTTGATCACAACTGTGTGTTAGTGTCTAGACAGATGTCAAAGCAGACGTGTGGAGGTGGTCTCACCTTCTAACGTGACATTTCCATGAAGAAAGCGACCCTGGAAGATCAGCCTGAGGATGCTGGGGCTGCTCACGCGCTCTTCCTCCCAACCTACAACCAAACTCCACCTTATAACTACAACTAAGGCTATTTAACAGTAGTTAAGTTACAATAAGTAACAGTTACAATAAGTAACTTACAACCCATTTAATTTACAAAATTCTGAATATAGATCATTAGTCACAAGCTAGTGCTGGAAAATGTTATCAAAAAAGAAAATGATCAAAAATACAAATATCTGGACAAAGCAAAATGAAAGCACTCCTTTCACATACAGAAAAAAGTAAGAGAGCCAATTTAACAGACAGAACAGGTAAAAAGGCCAGAAAAATCTTCATCTTTCATCATGAACAGATGAAAGCTGGTGTTGCTAATATGTCTATTACATAGTCTGATCCATTACTGAGGTAAACATGCAGCAGCACAAGCGCTCAAACGTACCGGCTGGCCAGTTTTCAAAGACATGCCTGGCGATGTCTGTAGCCGAGTCATTAGGAGAGAAAATGAAATCCTGCGTCTTTCCGCTCACAAGAATCAGCCGCAGATTCACCTGTAGCCAATTAAAAGAAAGAAACAAATGACATCTTGCCCCACAACCTAGAGATTTTGTGACATTTCCACCAAACAGACCTTAATGACCCTTCAGTGTGTCTCACCCCACATGACACCAGATGACCTTTGCAAAAACAGGCATTTCTTTCCAATTAGATTTATGTTATGTCAGTAATAACACTCACACAGACTTCTTCAAAGCTTCATGGGAAATAATCACATGTCTGGTGGGGGTCGGAGGGCAGAAAGGAAGTGCTACCACCTTTTATTTCAATGTAGGGATGTACCCCTCCCTTCCCAGACACCCCATCATCCTAATGTGACAGCCCCAGGTGTCCCAGACAAACCAGGAGTGAGTGATTAAATTTACATGGCCCGTGCGTGACCTCCGGCGGCAGGGGGTGAAGACAGGGCGGTGGATTAGCGCAATAGATTCGCTTCACGAGTCACATTAAAAACAGCAGACAGACACAACGCCTGTATGCCATTTATTAATAACACCTCAAGCTATTTGACACACACACACGCGCACACAGTTTAACAGATTCATTGTGACTTACCCTGCCAACATTTTCAACACAAATAAAACACAATTTTTGTGTTAGAAAATTTAACATCATTCATCATCTCAAACAAAAAAGACTTTACAACAAGCAATTATACAGTTTATTAATTTTCAGGGATGGGATATGCCAAGATTCAGACTGAAAATACTGTAAGGCAATTTTTTTTTGTTCTTTGTATTTTGTTGCTTAAACACAATTTGTTAAAAAACAGATTTTAAATTTTCAAGAGTTGGAAATTATGCAACCATAACTTATATGATATTTCACATACATCTACACATATTTGAATTATCAGAATTTAACAACAATAATCAAAACAAAATGGTTACAGGTCACAGTTACAAAAGGATACAGTTACAAGACGCAATGACACCTGTACATGATGAAACATAAAATAAAGACACAGTTTCAACACAAAGTGACAATTCTTAAAATCCTTACATTTTTTTCCTCTCACCAGGTCACTCTTACTGTTGAGCCCTAATTATTTTAATGAAATATATTACATTTCATTACGTCTGGCATCAACCTCCTAATAAACCGCATCATAAGACTAAAAATGTCAAAGCACAGAATGGACACAGTGTGCCAGTATATCAGCCCTAATAGTTTCCCAAAAATAAAATCAGACAAGGAACTTTGTATGCCTAACTTGGAGAAAAACTCAGATTCCAAAGCGCCTCTTGTTTAGATTTTTTTCTTTCAGGGTTTGAATATACTTTTACCCCCTTTCATGGTTTTCAACGACTGAAATTTAAACATTACATCACCCACAGTCTGTATGTGGAGCTTGGCTGAGGCTCAATGCCTCCGTTTAGCATCAGGTGCAGAGACTGGAGAAGGTGAGCCAGTTGGTCTTGGCACGGCTGCGTTTAAACCCATGCGGACAAATGAGGCAAAACAAGCTTCATAGATACACCGCAACCAATCACAGGCCCCTTTAAATGACTTTCAACATGTTTCTGAGAAAGTGGAAGTGAGAACGACAGAGTTCCTCCTCAAGCTCTTAAAAACATCTGAGTGCAGTTTGGGAAAACTGGTTCTGTTCTATAGGTCTAAATGCTAGTTATATGGAAGCTGGTATTTAAACACATGAAAACGCATTCAAAATCTAATAAAAGCATTTGGTGGTGTCAGCTCAGTTTTTATTCCATCCTGCTGTGACAGAAGTCCAGGTCACGACCCAGATACTGGCAGCAATCAACATGACAGGAAAAGAACGACCTCCCCAGTCCCTCACACCACACGCCACCTAAAGCTTTGAATCCAAGGGCCCCCAATGCCCTAACCTCTGGTAAAACCAGGTTCCTGTGCTGAGGGCATTTGTAATGTAGGGCACCCCGCCCCCTTGTTCAGAAGCTCTTGAACATATTCAGCTTTCACCTTTAGAGATCAGCAGCGAGAACAAAGGGGTTGTATGACGTCATGCCAACAGACTGTTTACAAACACTAAGCCCCCCCGATAATGGCACACAAAACCCTCAGCCTCTGCCCTCACTAATCACTGGATTTAAGAGTGTTACCAGCAACAAATCTGTTATGGGTAATATAGTCAGGAAACAAAACAAATAAGCATCGTGGTGCCCCAGTTTTAGAACCACTGACAAATACAAAACACAAAATCTGCCTTAACACCTCAGAAACAGTACATAAACACCTACTTAATCTCACAGCCTGGAAGACCTAAAGCCATCGGCATTGGTCGCCACCTCCAAAACATATCACTGAAGACCATTGCAAAACAAACAGGTTTTTAAATAACAAGCAACTGTACCGCCATAATGTACATAATGCAATATCCTGCCCACGGTCTTAACTTCATTTTATTATCCATTAACTTTTTATAGATCAGCACCATCAAGACGTTTAATCTTGTTTGGGTTTAATCAAATATGTTGCAATAAAAATGGAACTCCAATGGCAGCTACAATTTAATGCATTTTAAAGTGATAATTCACTAAAAAAAAAGAAAACATTGTCATCTACCGCGATTTACAATGCGTGGTGTAAAATAGGATGAAGCAAGATTTTACTGAATAATGGCCTCAATTTTTCATCACACAAAGATATTAAAAGGACAACAGGAGTGTATTTACTGTATGGGCTTCTGTTTTGATACATTGTTCATTTTGACACTGGACCACCAATTGGCTGGGGTAGAAATAGGATGGAAAAAGCAGCCCAGACATTCTGCCAACTAACAACTTTGCATTTCACTGAAGTAAAGAATTTTCGGGTTAAATAAAGGGTGACACTATTCATGTCTGGTCCATCTTACTTTTAAACAACCAACTTTTCTTATATTGTGATGTAAATAAAGTTCCAGAATTAAATGTTTGATGTACTTACTGTGTCCAGGTCTCTCTGAGAGGTCATGGCTGTGATCAGAGATGGAGGGCAAACAGGAATCGAAGGGTGACCGGCAGTAAGGGAGCACAAACCCAACACAAAGACTCAGTATGTGTCGTCTGCCTCGCACGGCCTAGTACCAAATCAATCATTCACAACATGTCACACAGATTTGTTTACAATACTTGCATCAGTGGCTAAATCTATAACATAGGACAGAGGTTTCTCTAACTTTAAATCCCCAATTGTTTTACAAATGGAAAATTTAAGTTCATATTTTGCATAGCTTAGATAATCAGACATTGTTACAAACACTGAATTACAACAAGTTGTTGAATATTTAGCAAGTTGCTAGGTGGGGTATGTCAACCGACCACTTCAGTATATTGAATACACGGTGGTCTCAGGTAGACCACCTAAAGAATTTGCAAGCTTTTTAAAAAAACAAGGGTAAAGCAACAAGAAATATTACATACCTTTCCTCAATTGCCAGTCAGACAGGTGCTTGTCTTATTCGATGGATCTTCTGAATCTGCCAAAAAGGGAATGTGTCTTAGAAACGAGAGACCACCAGATCTGCATACGAAACAGCCACTAGACAAGATGAGCTTGTTTTCTGATCAGGAGAAATATCTACCCGTTCAAGATCTAAGATGCATCAAAACGATGGCGGACGTCTCATTGAAGCGCAAGTGTCTGGCTTATGAACCGACAGCTGGAGACGGGTGTGCGAGCGGAGACAGCGAGCGCGTCCGCTGGCCTTCAGCGGGAATAATCTCTGACTGCGGCAAAAATAAAGCGGAACCAACGGCGCGCACAGGTCGCTCACGATGTGCTTGTGATCGGATCAGAACCGGGCTTCAGACAGAGAGGGTCGTTTGGTCGTACCGCAGGCTCCTCGTACATTAACTGATGGGTATATCCATCGTTCAACCAGACCAGACCTTCCTAAATTCACCAGCGGCGCTCCGAGCAGATTAATGGCTAAGAATTTAAAGATACCGGAAGTCAGCAGGAACGGGAGAGCGGAGGATTGTGGGATTTGTAGTTGTGTGGCAAATCTCCATTTTGATCGCAGCTCGTAGAATGGCAGTCATTTCACAGGCGGTGTGAAGGAATGTGATGATATGTATGTATGTTTATATATGTATGTATATATATATGTGTGTGTGTGTGTGTGTGTGTGTGTATATATAAATAAAATGCAGTTTACAATTTAATGCATTTTAAATTAATGCATTTTTAAGTATATATATAAATATATCCATCCATCCATACATACACGTTATATATATTTAAATGACACACCTATGATGCATTGCCAATTAAATACAACATTTAATTCCCTCTACTGTACTCTGTGGCACTGTGTTATACTTAAAGAAATAGAAAACATTAGACATTACTTTTGATACGTTTATTGATAACAACGTAGTAAATATCAAAGGCACATTAAGAAGGCTATTTACAGAAATAATAAAAAAAGACAAACTATTTGACTTACAACACTGTATATAGCGGTGAGTGTTCTTTTAGGGTATCAATAATTCAGAAAAATGCAAATAACATAGTAAGCCATGTAAACATCACATTTAAAGAAATATACAGCCATAATATACAGTCATTTCTGTGTGTTTCTGTATTATAAACCTGCTTAAAGATAACACTACTGACTTTTTCCTACTATTCTCAGTTTCAAGTAATAAAATGATGTGATGCTGTAAACACAAGTTTTTGTGTTTGATTAGGATATACATGGAAAATAACTGTAGCACTGTAAAGAGACATTTTGTGCATGTTTCATGTTCATATAAACATTCTGATTCAATGTTAATCATAAAAATACCACATCCCTGCAAAATAATCTAAAACATTTAGTAACACTTTAATTCATTATTAATTTTATCTCCCGTTTCTGATCTACTTTTAAGAAAAAGCATTTAAATTTCAATGTTTTTACGAAAAACATTACAATAAACCGTGTTATCGTAAGATAACCACAATGATGCTCTTAACTGAAAATGCAACCACAAGTTTATCACCCAAGTAAAAAAAAAGTTTGTGACAGATGATGTCAACAATGAAACACTTCGTCCCACTGGTACATGAATATATTCATACAGTCACAAAAATATACAAGAATATAGTTTTACAAATAGAAATCTACTGATATAATCCATAGTGGTTCTAAATATCTCACAAATATAATGTTTTATATATCACTTTTTTCAATGATATCAAGTTTATAAAATGAAGTACTGCAATGGCCTTTTGAATTCAAAAAAGATTTAAAAAGCATGTTTCACCAAATATACTATACAAATCAAACTCTTGTTTTGTTTTTTAATAATTCTATTCACAACAGGTGAAAGTCGCCTTAAATGACCACAATAAACCCATAGGCAGATAAGAAACCTCTGATCTGACAACATCAACACAACAAAAACACTTCCACGTATAAAGTCCTTGTAGGACTAGATCAAATACTGTTGAAGGCCACACATATACATACTTTGATATAGTACCACTATACATAGACTGACACAAGGTAAACAGACCGTATAGAATATACAGTTACTTGCTGTATACAGGTCTTGTACAGTTTTCAAAGCAGACCTCAGATGAAACATAAGGTACAAATGTGAAGATGTTGTATTAAACTGATTGCAACGTGGCCGCCACACCCACCCAGTTCTCCTTCTTAAGGCGTGACCCCCTCAGCCTCACTGTCTTCTTCAGTCAGATAAATTGGTTTCTTTCCTTTAAGAATGGGCTCAAAGTTTTGTGGGGAATTATTTTTGCCTTCAGAGCTGTTCCTTATTCCATAGGCAAAATAAATAAGAAAACCTACAAAATAAATAATATAATCAAATTCTACAACACTATTAGAGCACAATTACCATTTGAGAACATACCCTTGTTTAAAAATGATCATGATTTATAATTAAAACATCTAATTTTAACAAACACTCCATGATGTAACTCACCAACAGCCATCCAAACTGCAAAACGAATCCATGTACGTCCGTCCAGCTGCATCATGAGGTAAATATTTACAAAAATACTGACCAATGGCAGAACGGGGACCAAAGGAACCTTCGAATCAGAGAATTATTATAAACAACAACTTCTAAAGCAAGTTCTAAATACCCTCCTAATCAACAAACAGGATTATTAGTAATAACAAACACAAATGTCCATATATGGTCAACAACGTTTAATAACAGAAGGAACCAAAAATATCAGTCTTTACCTTGAAGGTGAGAACCTCATTGCTTTGAGGTTGTCTCCAGACAATGAAGATGCAGATAAAGGACAGGACAGATAGGAGAACAACCACAGTGATGTGAACAGAGCTGCCCTTTACCAGCTGCTCTCCACACACCGCCAGCACCACACACAGCAGAGTGAACAGCACAGCTGAAAAGAACAAGAAAAGACGTTTATCCAACTTCTTCATGGTCTCCAACGAGGTCCAAAGACCTGCAGAGTTCTGCGCCAACCCTTGTTAGGTACACATAAACCGGTTAATCAAGGTCTTTGGAAATGCTAGAAACATTCAAGCAAGTACGCTGGAGTGGACTGGAGATCTGCAGGTCTGTGGACCACCAGGAACATGGATTAGGACCCCTGGACAATACGATGTCATGGAAGTAGATGAGCTCAATGCCCTAATAGAGTAGAAATTCTTACAGATGATGCCTGCTGCAGAATAAACAATAATGCCAGAAGTCTTGGTCGGCACATCACAGCTTGGATGCACCAGCAGCCTGAAGAAGAACTTCTCCTTAAGTGGTGTTGTCTCTTTTTCCTGGCCGTACTCATCTCCACTATCTACATCTGCCATGCTTTGCTTCGCCTCCAGCCTCTGTAGTTCTATTGGCTTTGCATCCAAACTACTGCAGCCAAGACTGCCTGGCTGGTAGCTGTGGACAGCAGATTCAGTCTTAATTAAAATAAGATGAGCATGTTTACGAATGACACTGCAGGTGTATGATAAAAGTGCACTAACCGAAGAATTAGTATGCATACTGCGACCAGAGTGTATGCCAGCAGAGTCCCAATGGACATCAGGTCCACTAAAGCATCAAGGTCAAACAGGAAGGCCATCAAAGCTACAGGGGGACAATCACGGTTATGACAAAACATAGTCACACTCTTTGAAACAGCAAATAATCCACAACTGTCATAACATGAATATGGATGCAGTCGTACCTGCTACAATGCCAGACACAATGGTGGCTAGCATGGGGGTCTTGGTTTTCTTGTGCATGCGGGACAGGAAGCGGAAGAGCAACCCGTCTTCAGCCATCGCATAAATCACACGAGGCATGGGGAACATGGAGCCCAGTAAACTGAGGAAAAACATCAAACATCCAAAATAAATCATCAAACTTCCTGCAAAGTTAAGCAAACTCCATCCAAATGTTGCATTAGCTGAATATTTTTGTCTTGTCATGTATTACAAATACAGATAAATGTAATGCATTTACAATAATTGATATGCAGTAGTTTCATCAGGAAAATTATGCAAGGTGGAATTTTTGGGGTGTACAATAAAGTTACAGTAACTACCTCTGTCAGGTGTCGCTATGCATGCAACCTTAAGGCATAAGTAGAACCATGAACAAACACACGCTGACATACATCATAATAATAACAGAAAATAAAAGGCCATGATGGAATTTACAACCCACGCTTTTCTCATTGACGGTTTTGTTTAATACAGAAAAGTCACGTTATGAAATAAAAACAGGTTATGAATGTTGTTTTATCTCCTCTTTAAAGGTTGGGAAAGCAATTATTTCCAGAAACATTTTGTGTTGTGGTGGTTGAAGGTTTCTTCACAACCTGTTAGCAGTCACTAAGTAAAGTTGTCTTAATTTATATCTTCTATTAAAGGATCATAGAATCTTCATCCAATCATTGCATTCAATCCAAATGCAATAATGGGATGTTCCGTTTGCCTGTCAAACATGTCAAAACGTGTCAAACTCGTGTTGGAGAAGGTGTGTCTATGAAAGGATTTAAAAACTTAAACTACTATTAAGTAAAACTACTATTAAGTAAAAAGCGGTTTTCCTGAAACAACAATTGTAAACAGTGCTTTCAGAATTGTTTAATAAAGGTACCTGGTGGACAGTGCACACAAAGAACCCACAGCCACTATATAGCGTGCAGGATACCAGTGTACATAGCTGAAAGCCTCGGGAAGTGGACTCTTAGTGTTCAACAGGTAATAGGGCATCATAAGGGTAAGTGCTGCTGACACTCCGAAATAGGCAACAAAACAGACAAGGAGAGACGCCACTATGCCTATTGGGATGGAACGCATGGGATTTTTGGCCTCCTCACCTTGGAAATAAACAAGATGGAGTGAGTGTGATTTGTAACAAGGAGAACATACTGGTTTTATAAACTGCTTGACTTACTGGTGGTGGCTATGCAGTCAAAACCCACAAAGGCGTAAAAACACGTGGCGGCACCAGAAAGAATTCCGGAAAATCCAAAGGGTGCGAAGCCTCCCGATCCGAAGTGTTGTTCAATTTCTCTAGGATTCAGAAGAGATTGAAACTTTACAGTCCATGAATTCTGAAATGTATGTTGTATTTGTGGAAATATATTTTCCACAAATTAAAGCCAAACAGAGCTCAGCAGTGTTAGACCTCTAGTCTGAAGTCTTTTGAACCCCACTGCACGTTGGGTAAATACTATTTTCAACATTTTTTGTTTAGTACTCTTTATTTTAATGACTATGAATTTCTTATATCAACTTTATCCTCCGATTTAGTTCCAAATCTAGTCAATCATTTTATTACACTTGGCAATATTTCATCCATATCATCTGTAATCAGTAATAAGTAAATAAAAATTCCCCAGCTGACCAGGTTTCTAAACTGTCTTTTTGGGTTTCTATCACTGTTGTCTACTTCTTAGTCCAGACTGACTCACGGTGCTGTGTGTGTGTGGTTGGTGCTGTTAATGTAATCCTCCACAGTAAGGTTCCAGTTGGCACTGTTGCCTTTCACAAAGCCCGATATGATGATAAATGTCAGAACCACCAGGTTGATTCCTGTGAAGATCTTGTTGACAAGTGCAGACTCACTCACTCCAAATGCCAGTAATCCTGCAGCGTAGGAGGTGGGAAGCAACAAACTCACATCATTATTGGTCTTTTGCATGGCAATGGTGAAAGAAAAGTAAGTTATAGTACTGTGACTAACAGTTTTTAAATGATTTAATTACTTTAATTTAGCCGGTGTGTAGGAGTCAAAGAACAATTGTTTCCGTTTTGGCTCCTGTACTAGAAACCAACTATCGAGACCCTGGAGCCCAACAAAAATGGAGTCAGATAGAATTAATGGAACGGTTTAATTCACTCACTTCATGGAAGATCTCAGCTTGACTTTGAAGCCACTCTAAAACATCAGCTTGTAGTGAAAGTAACCGACTACAATGAAAGAACCGAGTCTATCAAGAGTGAAAGGTTCTCACCTGTAAGTAATATGACCAGGATGAAGGCAAACAGGTCTGGATACTCTGATAACACTTTTCCAGTGTCTGGGATTGACATAGTGCCTTTGAAGAAATTAGAGATATTTCTCTCCACCAGATTGTCAAACGTTGAGCTCCAGGCTCTGGCCACACTAGCTGTGCCTGTAAAATTGAGAGAGGAACATGCATCACTGTAGCTTTCCGCGCCTCCTCTGTTCGTATCGAACCCAAGCGTCCACTCTAGAGTCCTTGTTTCTAGAAGAGTAAACACTTCATACAGTTCCAAACCCACTTCTGCACATCCATAATTACATATAATTGATCAAACTCTTGAGCTTGCATTCAGAATTACCTCATGAGAGCTGATGATAAATGAGCATATTTGGATTCAAGTCTTTTTAATGCAAATTAAAGTTACCTGAATCACACGCTCACCTATTACATACGACAGAATGAGGTTCCAACCGGTGATGAAGGCCCATATTTCACCCACTGTGACGTAACTGTACAGGTAAGCAGATCCAGTTTTGGGAACCCGTGCACCAAATTCAGCATAACACAAACCAGCAAGGACAGAAGACAGGGCGGCAATGAGGAAAGAAAGCACAATGGCAGGTCCTGCCTTCTCTCTGGCCACTTCCCCAGCCAGGACATAGACACCCGCACCCAGTGTCGCCCCGACCCCGAGGGCTATGAGGTCCAGTGTTGTGAGACAACGTGAGAACCGGGTTTCGTCTTGAGTGGTGTCCAGAACACGACGTCTCAGCAGCATCTTCGCAAAGGAGACCAGTTTATTCCCCGTCATGATGACTCGCGGTGAGGAGACTTTGATAATGATGAAGGCACTAAAGGAAGCAAGAAATAACACGAGGAAGAAATTGTTCTTTAGTATTTCAAAGTTATTAGCGGCTTGATTTAGCATCCCACTGCAACAATGCCTCAACCAATGGTGTGAGTTTGGCGGCGGGCTTTTTTTACAACCAATAGAACAAGGGATGACTGTTTAGGATACCAGCCTACAAATTTAATTACATCATCAATTTTGCAATTTTGTTTAGCAGTATAACTAAAGCAGAAATTACACACTTTAGCATTACACTAAGGGTTGTACTCTGATAGAGTGGGTGTGTATTAGAGTGGCTGTTGTCTTTGCTTATTTTCCAACAACACACCCAGAAACAGAACAATTATTTAGCACTTTATGAACAACTCATTTGCCCAAAGGGCAGGTCAGTTCAACAGGAGAATTTATTGGCAAACGTTTATACGCAAGAGGTTTTTCAAGCCTTTTAATTTTCAAGCCCTAATTCAAACAGGATAAGCACAAAATCCCACTTCAACAGAACTGGTTTTGGGTGTGGATGTAATTTTTAAACAAGACCAAACTGATTAAATTGCACCATTGATTAGATAAATGATTGAAATGGATAACATACAACATCTGGGTTAACAATAATAGCAGGGAGTGTACAGAGGCAAGCTAACTCGCTCTCTGACTGCAGACTGATTAATGTTTCATAAAGGTCAGGCAAACTATTGTGAATTCACTCTTTCCAAAACAGCACAAATTTAATGATTTGATGTTACAGTGTTGTGCAAGAAACAGTTTTGAGGAAACAGGGAATACACAGATTTTGATGGAGTCTAGAAAAGGCAGGTTTTTGTCCAATACCTTAAACAGTTGTGCATGTTGGACCACATTCTGCCTACATACCTATAATACTAGAGGTAAATAGTTACAAACAAATTCTGAATCCTTAAGCAACTCTATTGGAAGCTTAGAGTTAATAACATGCAAGAAGAAACAAGGTTGACTTTTTTAAATCTTGTGGTGTACTGTTCAGTAAAGTATGACTCTTTCTGCTTAACTATGACATAACTACACGGAAAAAATTACTTCTTAATGCTAATTTGCAATGTGCTTCACATAAGGGCATTACATAAAACCTAGAATTGGCAAAAAAGACATTCGTAAACAAATATGAGCTAAAAATAATCCCATTCCATGAGAAGGAAAACCAATAGTCAAACATGCCTAATGTTATTGGGTAATTAATATTAATTACAAACCTCAATTTAGACCGTCTAAATTGTTACTAGTGAATAACCATGATAAACGCTTTAATTATTCAAGACACTTCTCAAGATCAAGTACATGAGAATCCAGGCATTACGATCATAAAACATGCAAATGAGGTTCAGCCCAAAATTTTCTCTTCCCAAAGCAAAGAAACTGAATCAACCAATAAACCACATAATTAACAGAACAGGTTTAGCTGTTTAAGCTTATAAATTTACAACACCGGTATCTGTAGACTGTAACTATAGATACCTCATTTAACAGTTTAATCCTATTTAATTCTTGTGCAGATTATAAAACATCCAAACTGCTTATGAATCTTGTGTCTTGATTTTATTATTGCTTTCAACTTTTACACCAAGTCACCATCAATGGCTAATTTAATGGCAAACTCAGAACTACTTTACAAGCCATAATACCAATAAAACGTAGAACATTACAGAACAATAAAACATTAAAAGAACATTATACATAGTCATTTAACAATCAATTTTAGACTTTAAACTGGTGGTTTCCAGTTTGGTAAGCAAATTGCCATGAGGTGAAATATTGACATGCACCAGCACCAGCAAACAGAAGTTAGATGAAATTGCTCTCCAGCCCCTCATTAATTCTGCTGTTGTTGTATGAGTCACAGGTATTGATGAATCCAGTTTAATACAGTTTAACTGTGGAGTCAAACTTATTTACTTTACCACGTTCAAATAAACAAAGATGTTTTGAATGCACATTTATTAATGCTGACATTCAGTGCAACCCTTGCATAAATAAAATAAACGCACAATAACGATTTAAATGATTTTCCTTTGCATATAAGGATGCAAAAATCATCTTTTCCACCAAACATTGCTATAAACTTTTTAAAAAATGATATATTGACAGGATTGTTTAAAATAATATTTTAATACACCTATACGCATCCAACAGTATATTGCATTAATTGCAATAGGTTATGAACGTACACAACCATCGTAAACGCTGGGAAACTGATCCTGGTTTTAACAATTGACTGTTTAGTCGTGCTGTACACAGAACTGCTGACACATGTGGGAAGTATTGGAAAAATGTAAACATCTATAGGCTAAACGCGCGCCACTATCACCACGAGGACGGGCGAAATGGTGACAAACGTGTCACTACCGCCTTACAGGTTTAGTGCATTTCGAAATGCATTAAGAAACAAAGGATTTACATTGTAACTCATTCAAATAAGAGTTGTGTTAGAAGAATAAACGCTACAGTTACCCTCTCTTGAGACGATGCACGAATCACAGCCACAGGTTGGCGTGCAGTGAACAGCCCCGCAGAAAATGAGCTGCATGCTGCTGGACGGAAAAACACGCCTTTTAAAGCTCGTTTGGTGACGTCCTGCCTGACGCGAGGACTAAAGCTATTCAGCATGTGTTGTCATGTTGCTATAAAAGTCGGTAATAGCAAGCAACGCTATTATTTCCCCCCTTAAAATATCTGCCTTGCTTGTCGATGCATTGCAATGCCCAAAACACGGTCCACAGATCACATCTTGAAAATGCAATAGTTGAAAAACAGACTCAACATTTGGTCAATACATTAAATTTTATTAAACAGCATCGCGTTGAACATTTAAATGCATATAACTGCATACACGTTTTCAAACTATTAGAAGATTAAAAAGTCCTTGTATATTTTCTTCTTTTATCCTTCAAAGTGGCAGAATAAAGAGGGATTTAAAAGCTGCAGGCAGACTTTTTTTCTCCAATATTGCTGCAAATGTGGGGCAAAATAACACAATTAACATTTAATAGGCGCAGTGGAAACTCAGTTAAAAACACGGCATGATAAAATTAATACCTGCTTAAATTCTTTTCATTTCCTCTAAGCACATCTCAAGCTTATCTTGCAATGGTCCCCAATTTTTACACTCTATGAAGGAATAAAACAATTACAAAGTAGTAGAGAAAGACTGTTTCCAAACAGGGGAGAGGAATGAAAATCAATACCTGATCGTAATCTTACTAGCTCCTGAAGGCACTTCTCCAGCTTTTCCTGATGTTGTGAACAATTTACACAGTCTGAGAGGAAATAAGACAATTGGTGAGTAACAAGTTGCACCACACAAGCTTTAAGATGATAAATCCACACAAATTTACCTGTTTGATGTGCTGAGGTGGGTGGCACAGCATTGTTTTCTACTGTAGAAAAACCAGAAGGAGCTATTAACAGAAACAGACAAAAAAAATCAGTATTTAGATACATTTAAAGGGGAGGACAGACACACACAGACACACAAAACTGTGACTTTTGTCAATTTCTTGTTTAGCATGACTATCAATATGAACTTGGGTCACATCTACTCAAGAAAATGAATAACAATTAATAACAATTCAAAGACTTCATTGGCTTGCCCAATAAATCTTGCTTCCTGTAAAGCTTGTGAAACTGGGTGAAAGAGGAAAAAGATGGCTGCCAAGCATGTAGAGATTGTTGCAAGAATGACATGTTGAGAATCAACAATTTTAAATTTTAAGTAATGAAATTTTTATGAAACAATCCTAGCAGTTTCAAACCAGCTTATTCAAACCTTCAGCTGGTCTTGCGAGGGTTACAATTAATACAATACAACCGAGACAACCTCTGTAACAAAAAATGTGATTGCAATCATTATCAGATTACTACTAACTAAAAACTACCTGCGTTACCATGCAATGCATCATTTGGCTTATTAAAGCCCATTCAGAAATAAACTAAATCCAGGTTTGATCAAGCCTCACTTATAGAAAAATAAAGCACATAAATAAAAGGACAAGAAATCGCACCAAGTCTTTTTCTTTTGGCCGAAGGCAAACCATCACTGTTCAAGTGCTTTTGGCCCAGACTGGGAAGCAGCGAATTCCTTGTCCTCATACCTTTTACAGATAGAATTAAAGGAAACATGATATTTTGTAATAACTGCAAAAGATTTAAAATAAAATCAGAGCCCTTTATTTTAATTTTGTCAATGCAACAAAGCATGTGAAATAACATTACTAATATTATCAATAAACCTGATCTGAACTACAATTACAGAATCTAAGATAAAAACAACTGTCAAAAGTACCTGGTAATCCAGTTGGTTTATTGCTGGACTGATGCGGAACGGTTTCTGCAGAGCCTGCTGCAGCCGGCGGAGTCTTGAGGGCCAGTCTCTTCCGGGTTGGGGGCTGCAGTCCTGAAGGTTTCATTTGTGGGATACTGGAGCTTGAAGGTTTTGAAACTGCAACAATATTTTGGTTAGAAAAGCAGGGTAGCACTCAAAATAAATTTAAGTTTAAATAAATAAAGTTTAAACAACTCACCTGTGGTAAAATTATATGCAGGGACTGAAGAAACCATTGATGTCTGTTTAGGAAAAAAAAGTAATACTAATTAAAGCACAAATAGTAACACTAAGTAAAATTTGTCAATGATTTTAGAATGTAAACTGGCTTAAAGCTCCATAAAGCTTTACTGTTATATTTCTTACCTTAACAGTGCTGGTTGACGCTGTATCCTTGACTGTTTCTTGGTTCTTTAATTTGTTTAACTGTCCTGTCTTCTTGTGACCACCAGATGCAACAGGCTGAGGTGGTACCTGCAGCCTCTGGACGGTTTTTGGTCTAACTGCTACTGATGAGTTCAGGGATGAATGTGGTCTTGGTGGAAGACTGGATTTTGGAAAACTGAGCTTGGAGGAAGGCTGAGGTATCTGTCGTTTGACTGGAGGTTTTGTGGGAGGTTTGTTCTCATTCGCTGGCTCTGCTTGACTGCGCCCTGAGGTACAGTTTGAGGTAGAATTTGAGGCAGAGTTTGCTGAGACTTTGTGACTCTGGCTTGAGTTCTCGGTCACCTGTGCAGCACCGGTTCCATCATGGCGGCTCCCGCTAACAAGCTCATCGGTTGAGTGTGCGTCCATGCTGTTAATCACAGACAGTCTTTTTCTCATCGGTGTGGCCTTTGTGTCTCTTAGTATTTCAAACCTGGATTCTTTGCCAAAGATAATGGGTGTGGATGTGACAATGAAGCTGTTCTTCATATCCAGGGTATCATCAAAACAAAAAATACTGTTTCTGCTGATGTTTCCTGTGTCAGAGTTGGAAACACATTTATTTTCAGCAAAATCGGACATTGTTGCTTGTTTTTCATGGTGTTCCTCAGATTTATCCTCAGGAGAGTCTGTGGGAGCTTCTACAGAGCAAACAAAAGCTGTGGCGCTTGTCTCAGGTATAGTTTCTCTGTCGCTACAGCATGTTTTAGCATCATCCACAACTGCATTAGAACCATTATCAGCCTGGCCTGTAATTTCTGTGCTTGAAGCCTTTATATCTACAGTGGTATCATTTACATTTATAGTGGTGTTCTTTGCAGCGAGTTCAATGGTTGTATTACCTTTAATAAAAGTCCCCTCACCTGATTTTGCAGAGCTTGGAGGAAGAATCCCACCAGAGGTTTGAAGAGGCACACTGGAAGTTTGCTCCACAATTTCAACAGTTACATTCACATTTAAATTAGCTTCTGAGTTCACTGTAAGTGGACCATTTATTTCTGCATCCCCTGTGGAATTTAGGCTTCGATCCTCTTTCTCTTTTTCCAACTTGTGCGGCTGAATTTCTATTGTACCTTCATGTTTCTCATTAGGCTGTTCTGTGGTAGTGTTTGAGGGCCCACTGTCATTACTACAGGAATTCATTTTATCATGCGTATTGTCCAGACTAGGAATATCTACAGTAGCATTAGCGGCAATAGCAGAACTTTCTTTAGAGTCATGCGTGTTGGCTAGGTCAATAGTGGCATTTTTAGACACAGACTTTATAATGGGGTCATCAATATCCACTGTTAAATTAAGTCTAGCATCAGAAACGTCTTTAGGCTCCTGAGACTGAACAGAGTCAAAAGTACAGTTCTTCTCCTTAATGCTGTTTAGGTCAACAGTTCCATTAAGACCAGGGTCAGACTGTTCCTTCAAATCCTGGGTCACATCAAAAGTATTGTTCTTCAACTCCACACTCATGGAATCAGACTTTGTTAAAGATGTTGTGGACACTGTGGCACAAATGCTAATGTCATTGCAGTCCCCATCTGCTCTGTCTGTAGTTACACTTGTATTGTCTTTATCATTATGTAGTGATTTAGAAGATATACTTTGATCTACTGACTGGTCACACACGGGCATAGAACCATTAGGAACGGAGTTGCAAGAAGACTCTTTTCTTTGTGCTAAAATTCCTTCATTCTCATGCTTTGTTACACTTTCCAGCGGTTTGCAAGCAGATGAACTTAACGCATTTCCCGCTTCATTTGTAAGAAAGGATTGGCCAAACGTGTCATCAAGAAATCCAGAAACTTGAGGAAAAGGTTCATCAGCAATTGAATAGAAGCTAGAACATAAATCAGGCAATTTCATTGGCTGGTAAGAGGAAACAGGTTTCTGAAGAGATGATACACCCATTATAGAGCCACCAGCCTGGGCAAGCTGTCGCCTTATAAAGCTCTCCATTTCAAAAGCTGGTGGGTCACTAAAGGAAATAAACAAAAAAATGTTTTAAATTATTTTTCCAATAATTATTTGTATATAAATTATTTTTCCTGGCTTTCCAATGCTTATGACATAACACTCAAACATCTTGCAATGACAGTTTTTTACTTATACAAAAGTAACATTTCTTTTCTTTGAATACTGATCTAAATTTAACCAATAAACTGTCAAAGTTAACATCTGAGAAATCACTAAAAATGCATGTAATAGTTGAAAAATATCACTTATGTGATTATTATTCAGTTTGTAAAACGCGACACAACTATTTCTAGACTATTGCTGTAATAACTTAACTGCGTAACTGCCAAATGCAACGTATGCCTTTACCGTAGTGATATAAATAATACATAAAACATAATTTGTAGTAATTTATTTATGAACAAAAATGTTATAACCAACAAACTGGATCGAAATCATCATCTTACCCCCAGATTTCGGTACAAAGTGTTTGTTACTTCCGTTTAGTTTAAAAACGAAGGACGTTGCAGTGATTGGACGAGACGCTCAGCCGTCGGCCTATCAGAGTGACGATCCGTGTCACGTGGGCGACCACACCGCCCTCCAGTGGTGGCGGTCATACTGCGGCCCCTAAAGACAAACTTCAAGTTATTCATGTATATTCACACAACTCCGCTGTATAATCCATTTAATGCTGTTTTATATCTGTACCGTTTCTGTGCTAAAATGTGTTTTCTGTCAAGCTTATTTCTTGATTTTATTTCTTGAAGTCTTAATTGAACATAATAGCCGTAATCATGTTACTTTTGCTATTATGCACGATGTTCCTGTAATATTCTGTAATGCTATCCTACTGTATAACTGCTAATCATTTATAGCATCTGTTAAAAAATAAACTACATCCAGAACATTCCTGTGCAACACTGTCATACGTTATATAAATTTACATTTTATTTACATGAATCTCACACACTCCTACTACTGGGTAAAAGCGCAGAAACGAAACAATGATTTTGTATGCTGCCTAGTGCCACAGACACAAATATTAGCATATAATATTTAAGGCAGGTAAAGTCTTGATTCTGATTTGTCCTGCCCAGTTGGCGTTTTCTGTTCATGTTGTGATAGTTTTTATGTTAAAGTCATAACCTCTGTCCTTTAATTGTAGTAGAGAGTGTCCCCATTAAACCATCAGACCTTCACGAGCTCCGTAACTTCATGAGTGTTGTGATTTAGATCGTAAAATGCTTTTTGAATGTGTATTAATTTGTCTAACATCCTTCAACTTGTATCACTCGCAATAAGAGCGTAACAAAGACGGTGAGGGGTGTGTGACGTCATCGCGTACGCATAAATAGCAATACTGCGACCACAGACAGTTTTGCCTGATTTATGAAATGCCGAAGTAAAAAGTAACCACAAAACACAAAGAAATTTACTTTAGATAAAACAATGAGATGAGTGATAGTAAATTACGATTTTCAACCAAGAATAAAAAGTTGCACTAGATTGGGATTTATCGTCTAAAAGGCAGAGGAAATCCGTTTTAAGTTCTCAAAAGCTTTTCTAAAAGAGGGTTTTTATCCCCATTGTACCCCTGTCACTATAAGCTGAGGAGTTGCATCATACTCTGTACCCTCTACCGCCCACCGCGGTAAAGGGGTTAATGCCTCATAGAAGGTCCTATGGGTATTGTAGTTCTTATCGCAGACCATCCGCTACACTGATACATATCTTCATATACATATATAAATATAAAACCTAAATACGAACAACACTTGACCTACGAGGAAAAGCAAAACTGGCAGATTGTTCAAATTCGTCTTAAAATACGTAAATTCAGATGCTATTATATAACACGATCCAGGAGTCTCTTCAAAACATGTAAATTTCCTTTAACTTAATTTGAAAACCAAAGTATCCACATCATCCGTGCAAGACGCCAAAACATGCTGGGATTTCGGATACTGCTTTTTTCCCTCATAATACATTTAGTGTAAACATCTTCTACCATAAAAATAGCTTTAGTCCACTTAATCTCAATGAAGAAACGAGATTTTTAACAGTGCCCACGTAGCCCACTGTATTTCCTTAAAGGGTTAAGTTATTTTACTAGCTTTATTTAAAAAATGTTTTAAAATATTGAAGCCATTTAGTACCACTAGGACCCTCTCTTTTCTCTCTCTGTTTTTTACACAAGGACACAACTTTAGTAACGATTACATAACACCGTTTCGTGTGCTCAGATCCCGGTTCGCTCCGGTCGTGTTTACGATGCACAAGCAAAACTCATCACATGACTGACTGCAATTCCCATCAATCCTTTCCGCGCATGCGCAGAACGCGTTGTCTGGCAGTGGTAAACAGACGTCAGAAGGGAGTCTTCGCCTCGAGTCAAAACAAAACAAAACAAGAAAGATCTACGAGGAATAGCTGTTTGCCTATCTTAAATAACAGCTTAATCGAAATGTTTTAGTATTAAATCCAACAGACGTCCAGGTTATTGAAGAATAGCTGGTTTCTTCGACTTTTACCGGAGGCATTTTAACTCATAAAAACTGGAGTTGGCTAACTAGGTGGCCATCTAGTTACTCTCTCCATAGTAAAACTGCGCTTTCGACTTTTGTCCAAGAGGCCGGTGAGCTGGCGATTGAATACAACAAGAAGGCAAGAAACAACCTCTGGGATCTTCGAAGAATAAGGCGGACATTGACCGTAGTTGGATTTTAAGGGACTGTAGCCGGGCGGACACGTTGGGCTGTGATGTGCCCGCGCGAGCATCGTGTGTAGCCGCGTCTCGAGGAACATGGCAGATGGTGACACGCGCCAGCACGCAGCGTGGAGAACCGTGCAAACTTGAACGACACAACACTGATTGTTTTTATGGTAAATCCCCTTTAGTAACACCCCGTTATGATCGAGCACTCCCGTAACACGTTGATTTGCTATTTTATGTCACATTTTTAAGCGTTATTCATTTTTAAGTCGGCTTGTGTTTTTCGTCGGCTTCCCAATTCATTTATTTTTATTGTGCATTACATATTCTCGTTGAAAAGCATTTGCGTTGGGCAGACTTGGGATGCACTTAGTCGTTTTAAATTTACGTTTCCGTATTTTTACTTGAAAGTTCACGATGAATCCCGACCAACTCGCTAATAATATGACAGGTCGGTTGACTTTGACAGACGGCTTTTCCATTATCTTGAATTAGTTTACAAGGGCAGTATTCCTCCGTTGTAAAGTTATTACGCTAGAAACAGAAAATAGTTTACAAGATTGGTTAGTGTACGACGAGACGCCCGCATATTAAAGCGGTTTATCGCTATTTTTGGAAATAAGCAGGTTGTAAGTTAGTGTATCCCAACTTCCAGGTCTAAAGTCTAATTTGCGAAAGCCAATGAACCATTTATTGCTTGAATAGGAAATTGTGTTTTTTATTCATTACGGCACATGTTCCGATTGGTTTTGCATCTGTACCTGGTTAACTGCCTCTGAAGAATTGTGCGATTTATTATATTTGCCATTTGGTGTCTGTCTCTGTAAAAACTGTCCATTATATGTGAATCTGGTCGGATATTTAATACATCAGACCGTCACTCCATCGTATACAGTTTGTATTTTGTTTCAGCAGTTGTTAATGGCAGTCCAGCTGTTTTAATGTAGTCTCAGTGCAGTGGGTTTCCTTTGTTCTTTTTACATAAAGACACCCCTCTTCTGTCCTTGTTTGCTCTATGTAAATCAAAGGGTTTATGTTAGTTACTATTAAGGAGATTATCTGGCCCCTTTAATCTCCAATCTGAGGATTAACTGACGCTATAGTGGTGTGTTCAGATTATAACAAATTTGCTACATTACACTTTGTCTAGCAGCTGTGTATTTTGGTATAAATTTGGTTAAATGCGATATTTACAATATGAATTAACCTGTGTAACTCTGTCTGCCCAATACACGTGCGCTGTTGTATAATACATTCAGTGTATAAATCAGTCCGTGCAAAACTAAACAAGATTATTGCACAAGTACTGGATTGTTACACACAGTAATAAGACTTACTTGCATCACCGCCCTGTTAAAGTTTTTTCATAAATAATCGCCACACAACAAGTTCATCAATATCTAGAAATCGTTTGGATTGTATCACACAATGGAGGAAGAAAACGTACCCCCGATTGACCCAGATTTTGAGCCGCAGAGCAGACCGAGGTCATGCACATGGCCGCTGCCTAGACCCGACATTACAGCTGTCAAAGCGGGGGGTACCGACGGCTCCGAGTCTGCAGCCGGAACCCCGCCCGCCGAGGAAGACAAGCAGGAGCCTCAGCCAATCACATCCGAGCCTGAGAAGGTCGCGGTCTCGGAGGGCGGAGTCCTCGCGGGGGTGGGCGGAGCTACGCCTCGTAAAGGCTCCTCCCGACGTAACGCGTGGGGTAATCAGTCCTACGCGGAGCTGATCAGTCAGGCCATTGAAAACTCGCCAGAGAAGCGGCTCACCCTGGCCCAAATCTACGACTGGATGGTGAAAACGGTGCCGTACTTCAAGGATAAGGGAGACAGTAACAGCTCTGCTGGGTGGAAGGTATTTCTTATCTTTGCATTACTAAATCATGTTGTGATTTTAAATTGTACTTTTATCAGCAGTAACGTTGTTGTTATTTACCGTGTTGTTTAAATGACAAGTCTGTGGTTTAATTGTAGGTTTGTTGTTGATTTTGTCTCCCCCTTAGAATTCTATCCGCCACAATCTGTCACTCCACAACAAATTCCTGCGAGTCCACAATGAGTCCACGGGGAAGAGTTCCTGGTGGATGCTTAACCCTGAGGGGGGCAAAACCGGGAAGGCCCCTCGCCGCCGCGCCGCCTCGATGGACAACAGCAGCAAACTGCTTAAAAGTCGTATGCGGGCAAAACAAACTAAAAAGCAGGCCGGAGCGGCTGGCATCGGAGGCTCCGCGGGTGCCATGCAGGGTGATGGTGTTTCTGGCACAGGTGGTGCGGACAGTCCTGGACCCCCGAGCCAGTTTGGGAAGTGGGGGGTGAACAGCAGCAGCCCCTCCTCTCGTGGTAGCCTGGATGACCCTGACATGTGGACAAGTTTCAGGCCACGTACAAGCTCCAATGCCAGCACACTTAGCGGGAGGCTTTCTCCAATTGCCACAGGACAGGAGGACGAAGACGAATTACCTGAGGATGGGCTTCTTGGCAGCTATTCCACAGGTAATCTCCCTCCAACACTAACTGAGACCCTTATGGAAGAGCTGGATTTGATTGATGGGCTTACTTTAATGGCGGCTCCACAAGGGGGGGCCAGCCCAAGCCAGGCGCCACCGGCCCCCCCTCAGCCACTGCCTTCTGCATCCACTCTGCTTCCACGAGGCTCCAGCTTTCCATCATTCAGACAGCTGCATCCATCAAAGGCATCACAAGGATCAACTCCACCAAACTCAGTCCAGCCAAGCGGAAGGTCCAGCACAAGCCCTTCAAGTTTTGGAAACTCCCTTTTCAGCCCTCTGCCTGGTCCCGGATCCCACAGCGGCTTCAGCACTCACGTGCCCTCCAGCCTCGAGGCTCTGCTTACCTCTGATTCACCCCCACCCAGTGATGTCATGATGACCCAGATGGATCCTCTCATGCCAAGCCAAGGAGGCGGCGGCGGCCTTTTAGGGCTTGGCGGATCTCTATCAAGCGGCCAATCTAAGCCAGGTCAGATGATGTTGAGCAAGAGCATCGACACAAACACAGTGGGCCAAATGTCCCTCCAGCCTCAAACTCAACTTCAGCACTCACAGATGGGCTTTGGAATGATGCACCCAGGCATGAGCCAGGAGCCTCCTCAGATGACAACCATAAAGAACCAGCATCAGGTGCCAGGGATTGGGCTTCTGCAGCATGGAGCTGTACCTTCACCAGGTGGCAATGGAGGCCTGCAAGGTTTGGGCCAGTTTTCTGCACCACCCTGTTTCATACCTTCCCAGGACCGTCTGCCTACAGACTTGGATATTGACATGTTCACCGAAAACCTGGACTGTGATGTGGAGTACATCATCAACAGTGATCTTATGGATGGAGACCTGGTGGACTTCAACTTTGAGCCCATGATTCAGGGCAGTCAGGGGTATCCTGGGCCAGCGACCACACAAAGCTCCTCTCACAACTGGGTGCCCAGTTAAACATCTAAACAGGTAACGTCACCTTAATTAATTATATTCATTTATGTTAAGTTCTATTTCAGTATGTTTCTTTATGTTACAGTTGTATAAAACAATCGGAGGTCATTTTATTTTATGTTAATCATTGTGTCTCTTTATTCACAGGACAGTTCCCCATCCTAAAGACTTTGAAAACCAACACGGTGCATTGCCAGAACATATTCTCAAATTTTTGCCTCTGCATTTGCCATTGTACCTCAAATACATACACCGCTTTGGCTAAGAACAACAAACGCTTGGCCAAAAAGTCATCTTGGAATTTTTGTAAACAGTTGACAAAAGCAAACCTCATACATTAAGTGCCAATGTCAACTGAAGAGTGTGGTGTTGGACACACAGTCTTGAAACATATATATTTTCTTTTGCGTTATATGTGCAACACGTTTTTAAAAGTTGCAGTTTTTTGGAGTTGTCTAAGCCAATAGTGAGAAAACGGACTAAAGAAGCACAACTAATCCTGTTTATTACAGTAACGCCTAAAATGAGTCACACCAGATTAGTGCAAGATGGAGATGGTTCCCCGATCTTCTCACCCTGATCTTCTCACCCTGACAGTGGAACTCAGCCAGGAGGATCAAACTTATTCAGTGAACTTTCCTTGTTGATCATCTGCTGAGATGTTGAACAGTCCTTTGAGTCTCTGCATCATCTCCCCAACAAAGGAGACTTCAGTGTGACTGGAAGTTCCTCTCAACTCAAAGTCTCTCAGAATCCAGAAGTGCATGTGTGTGCTGTGAAAACGTTATCTCAGCGGTACGACGTGTATAAGAAGGGGTCCGAAACACTGCTGAAAGGTTTCACAGAGGTTTGGTGATGCTGTGGTGTTCAGTGTGCAATTTGTTTGGCTTTTTTGACCTCTGCTCCTTGAAGGTGTATTTCCTCTGTTGTACTAAAAAGCGGAGGCTGATCACTAAATGATTTGTTGCTCTTAAGTGTTTTGTTCATGATAACAACAGTATGAAGAAATGTGATTTTACACAGGGCATTTTGACGCATTTTAAATCCTGCCAACAGGTTAAATGGCATAGTGTTATTGTTGGAAATCGAGTGCCCTTTTGCAGAATGCAATAGCTTATGATTTTAAGTGTGTACGGGGTTGTTTGTGTACATTCGTTTGTGTGCAAAAATGTTTTATGCTCCCAAAACTTGATTTCAACACACTGACAGACAGAATTTAAGGTTACGCTAAATCATTTCATTTATGGGTAAAAGCAAGTAATTTTCTGTTATTGGTGAGCTTGAGAAAAATTTTCAAAAGAGGGAAAGGCTATAATAATGTGTAGTTTAATGGTTCCTCTGACATATTGACTGTGTCCTAATGGTAAGGGGCAAAAAAAAGTTATTTTCTCAATTATCAGTTTTTCGTAAACAGCACTACTCTTCTTTTGTAAAAACATTAAGTGCAAAACTGTTGAATATATCAATTAAAATTCTAATGTATGATTTAGGTTGGGGCAAGATATTAATAAGAAAACATGCTGTTAATGTGTTTTTAATCTGAGCAGAAGATATTTCACTTAATTTTTACACAGTCATTTTCTATGTAATCTTTTATTTTTGTAAAAGATGAGATGCATGTAGATTTTATACATAACCAAAGGAACACTAAGAACTGCAGGTCTAAGAACAGAGGATAGAGACACTGCAGTACACATAAGCTTTACAAAACGCTCAGAAAACTCTATATATAGACTAAATCATAAATGGATTGATTGCATGAGTGTATTTAATAAATAACCATGCTCTAAAAAAAAATCACACTTGCTATAATTGGTTGTGCTAAAAGAAGGAAAAAGTTTTGCTTAGTTGCATCAATGTCACAGAAATGTAATTTCATCTCAAAGCAGGACTGATCCGACTGAAATCCTTAATGCAACGATCAATCTCAGGGTTACAAAAAGTAGTAAAACAATTTCTACAAAGAAGTAATGAGATAATCATGTTATGACATTGTTCATGGCCTTTTCTAAATTATGCAAATCAACGTCACCAGAAATATTTTGACATTGCAAATGTATCTAATGTTGCAGTTTGTTATGAGATTTATCTAATGTATGCATTTGTAAAATGATTACAAACACTTGTGAACTGCCAACGAACGTTATAGCATGTCGCTGCAGAGCAGGCCGTAAACTTTTGACGCCCTTTAATTTTAAACATTTACTTTTTCCTGTTGTAAAAGGGTTGACATTTTTAATTTGTGCAGATGAATTACACTTCGTTTGAAACCAGCATTTAAAAGACTTGGTAAATTTAATTTTTCACTTGTAAATTGGGCTTCGGTTTTGAGAGATTTAGATTTATCAGATTTATTACAGATTTATCACTTCTAGATTAACTTGTAAAGCACTCTCTGTCCTTGCAGAGGAATAATGTTTCTCATTTTTATTGGTGCTAGATATTAAATATAACAATTAAAAAGGGCCATATTTGATTGGTGCAAATAGATATCAGGGCCTTTAATGTTATGCAAGATCTTGATTTATTCTAGAAAGTAGTATGAAAAATTTAACTACATTTAATTTCCAAACCCTCAGTTTTTGTATCTTATAAATAAAACTGTGAATAGGGTGGGAGGAGCTTTGTCATCACATCACAAATGATGTCACAGAGCACCTCAAGAATGATGTCATTGTAGTTTGTTACAGCGATTGACGATTCAGGCTGATTTTCAAACATCCGTTTACATCATTGTGCTTGAACTTTTTTCATGTTTGTGTTTGTACGTGTGATGTAGCTCCTTTATATGTCAGAGAGTTAAATCTGCACGGTACATCTTTCAGAAAACCAGAGCGCTAACGGTCATCGTATTCTTGATCAAATACAGAGTCTTTGGTCAGATTGAAAGTGGATTTTTAGGGTTAACAGCTTGGCTCAGTTTCCTTTACAGTAGTTGGCTGTATTGTTTAATGTTGTTCTAGCCCCATCAGAAACACTTCCACCCCCTTTATCCAAATCACTTACTTTCCTTGTTTGATATTAACCTTCATTTTTCCACTATCTTCTTTCTTAGTATGTTTTTATTTCCTATCGTTTCATTTTGCTAATTATCCCAATCGATAACAGAACAGTAGTTTATGGTCCGGCTTTTTTTCTTTTGTTTGTTTTGGGACAAGTTGTGCATAACCATTATACTGTATATGTACTTGATTGCTTTTTTTAATCAGTTTATTTTGTCCCCCTTTACTTTGTTAGCCACAAGGTCATTAAAATCAGTTCAGAATAATAGAAATAAACCTAATCTGTTTAACCCAGACTGTTTTGTTTTTTGTGTGTGATTGATTCATTCATGTGCCTTTGGCACCATTACAAGTCATGTGTTCAATAGAGAGCATTTTATTAATCAGTAACACATCATTTACATGATTTATATAGTCATTTAAAAAAGTAAACAAATGTTTAGTTATTTCTCTATATAAACTAGACTAAACCAAGTATCCCCTCATAAGCATGACACTGAACCAGTAAATTAATGCTAAATAACATCCCTGGACCCATGAAGCCACACAGACAGAATAAAGCCTTTCATAACTTCATTTTACCTTAATGTTGGTTAATCCTTATCCTGGAATTCCTTCAACACGTTAAAAATGTTCTTTGATACACCCAGTTGTATCAAAGAGTCTTTGGTAACAGGTTGAATTAAACCAGGTGTGTTGGATTAGGAAAATTGCTGCAGTTTAGATGTATCCCAGAACCAGCACTAGGAAACACTCCTTATGTAGTTTTTCTTAAAGGGGATGTACACAGATCTGCCGTGAGATGGCACTATTGCACAGGTCTCAATATTAGAAAAAAACTTAAATAATCAAAAATGATGTTCAGATGAAACTCTCGACACAAAAATCCACAGACATTGCATGCAGTATCTAAATCATGACGTCAGTTACCCACAAACCACAACCATTAGAAATGATAGAAAGACTGAAATAAAAACAGGACACAGCACTGATATTGCATATCTTTATAGAAAAAATAAGCTTTCACATTTCAAAAGGTTTTTTTGCTTGTTTTTCAGGCCTTTTTTTCTTTTTTTGGTCATTTAAATTACATTTTTATAGTTCCTACATTTACGTGGTAAATAAACATTTTGGCAATCGCCCTGCTCGTTCGTTCTCCACCTCCGGCGCCGTTTATGTCCTCATAACGGAGGTGGAAGCCTCCACATCTCAGGGATGTGTCAGACTGCCATTCAAGAACAAGCGTTTAAGACAGTCCTGCTTAAGGTAGAACGGCCATTCATTCAGCAGTCTGCGGAACAGTTTGTTAGTCAGTAGGCTTTGATACCGAACGCTTCCTCTTCCGTTCCCAGTTGAATTACTGTTAATGTATTAGCATGAAGTTTAGTTCAGTCCAGTGCAACCATACTGATGAACCATCACCATCACTGTTCACATTTCAGATGCAACCAATACATAAAACACCATCACCTTCCTTCAAAAACACAAGACAATTAAACAGGAACAAAATAATGCAACATTTAACACACACACACTCACACACCAAAGATCCTGCCTTAAGTTGTTTTGCCAACTATATTTCCTTACCAGACCGTGAGTTTAACACAGTACAGGTAACTGGCCTTTTCCACAAAACATCATATAGATTCAAGACATGGGATCGATGCCTCTTCAAGCTATTTGTAATTAAGCGCTGCTAAGAGGCAATGCAACCACACTTACAGGGTTTTGTGCAAAACGGTCAGTGCAAAGAAATATAAGGGAGCAGGTCGGGATAGTGACAGGCTGACCGCGAACCCGTTTGTGTTAGAAAGACGAAGCTGACAAAATACAAAAACCTCTGCGGTTCTGTCATAACAAAAGTCCTTCATTTGATCGACCATCACGTCAGCATTAAAATCACATTTTCACAAGCTTATTCCGAGCTCTTAACTCTCATACATTACAATGTGACATCCTTGTTTTTACATGGTAAAATTTTTTAAATAAAATATGGCCGATTGACTTCACGTGAATAAACGTTTATAATGATATGCTTTATACCAACACCTGATACCCCAGGTTTTCTCAGTGGTCACCAATCTTCACTAATTTGGCAAATCTTATTATATATAATTATATACTATAGTATTATATATAATTACATATTATAATATTATATATAATAATAATGGTCTGGCATAAACTAAAGACCTACATTTAATTTGTATTTAAACTGTTTTCCATACAATAATTGTACTGTCTTATAGCAAATTAATAGCATTAATATAGGGGGTTCAGTCTGTGCCAATTTGAACATCAGTATAAATGGGGTAAACAAATTGGTTGCCAAAAAACTGCTGAAAACCCAGAATAAAGTAATTCAAAATATTCAACCCCTTTTTAAACGTCTAATCTTAAAAAATCAGATCTTGACATTGTACCTGACAGGTTTGATTTGTTGCCTACTGAGATAAACCTGATGAAAGATTAGACCAGGTGTTAAATAATCTATAAATGTACCCACATCAATCTTTATAGTGCCCATGCAACAGTCGTGACTTCAGCACAACACTGATACTAAACTATCTTGAATAAATGAGAAACAGTACTAAGACGACTTGTGCTGAATGAAGCCAAAATCTAAAGCTTATTGAGATACTCTAAAGAAGTTGTCTTAAAAGTGCTAATTAAAAAGAAAGTAACTGCCATTTTCCTACCCTTGTTGAATTCTGCTCTGATCTCACTGTTTAACATTCAAATGAAACATTTGGAAGCCGTGCTAAGCCATTACATTAGTCCACTCGCTTATACCCTGTAAACAGTGACTCAGTTGGCTTAGACCAAGAAACTTTGATACCTTGAAATCTAACAGTTGGACACTTCTCTTTCTCCATTGCAACAGCAAAAACAAACAAACAAACAAACAAATAGGAAAACATTAATAACAACTGAATAAAAATAATTGCACTGGGATATGATACTAAAAAAGGTAGAAAATAAAGATCACAACAGAAACAAATGATGCAGAAAAACATGCAAAAATGACAGTAGGAGTAAGATAGATTGTTTGCACCTTTTTTCCTAAAGTTTCACCTTTGGCAAAGAAATGTTTCACAGCAGTACCTTATATCACACCGGTAAACTCTGCAACATCACAGAGACAACAAATACAGTTTGGGTGAGACAGATCTTGCATTGTCTCTGTTTGTTGATGCCATCTGCGATTTGCCTCCGTCCTCTCGTTGTACCATGTGATTGTGTCACACTGTCCCTCTGTGGCACAGAATACTGACGCTCTATGCGATCATGTATTGAGTGATGGCTCTGAGGGCATACAGCAGCTCCGCCTGCAGGCGAGCCTCCATTACCAACAAATTTACATGGACCTAAAACAGGAAAAATAGAAAGAATTGCATTAAATTTTATTATAAAAAAATCCACCAGAAATATTAAAGCAACCTTTAGCCCTTAAAAACACTTCATGTTCAAAACTGAATGCTGTTATTTTATTACTATGAACTATCGTTCAAGACCTGTGGAATTATTTTATTAAGGTATACTTCTGAAAACAGATTCTGATAAAAAATACAACAGCAAACAGGTACAGAATAACATGGGGAGAATTTTGGGGTGAAATTACAGCTAGCATGAAATGTTCTCAGGAACATAAGCTAACATTCTCTAAAAGTTATCTTAAAAATGACTGTATTAACATTGGTAGAATGTTATATAATATATATATATATATATATATATATATATGGAACGTTTTCTATAGTCCCATAGTGGAACGTTTTAAAACGTTCTTGCAACCTTTGTTTGCTAGCTAGGATTTTCCTTTAAGTAAAAAGTACCAAGGAGTTCTGTACAGTATAACGGTGTTTAATAGGATCACCACCTTCTCTGAAGCTTTGACAGGGGCCCAGGACAGCGGACACAGAGGGGTCTTGCTGGAGTCGGGGTAACAGGCCACAGCTTTGATATAAAGTTTCAGCCCGCGCTCCATTAACCGGTTTACCTCTCCATAATCATAGTCATCATACCTGAGGGGAAAGAGGATTAAAGAACCGGGTGTAAAATCTAAAAAAACATTTTTAAAAATTAAATTAAATCATTAAAAATGCTGTATTACAGTAAAATCTCATGTTTCATTGACCCTTCATTTATTCATTCATTCATTTTATAATAGAGTATAACATGAATGTTATACTACATTTCTATTTAATGAAATCAAACGTAATTTAGGCATTAATATAATTTGATATAATGTTGCATTAACAATAAATTAAGTTTAAGGCCCTAAAATTATTAACTGAAAATAAAAATAAATTAAACATTTTTATTTATAGAATAATTGACAATAAAATTTGCCACTGGCAACATGCAAACTGACACTTTCTTTGCCAACCAAATGAACATTAAAACATGAAGAAAAACATATTGTGGTACCTTATACCATAGATACAATGAATGTAGTTCCAGATGGCTCGTTTGAGATCAGGGCTGTGAGGGAACGGAAGTGAAGCCACGTTGCGAAATCGCTCATCTAGCAAGTGGCCAATATCAGAGTAGAGCCTATTGACCAGGGAGAAACCGTGATCCTCCCACGAGTAGTCCTGTACATCACAAGCATCAAAAACAGCAGCTTAGTCCAACTATTTTGAGGATAGCTAACTATAGGAATACATCTCGTATTCGAATCACACGTCCTACGTAAAGCACAATTTAATGATGTGGACATATGAGAGGATTTCCAGGGGCACAAAGCTTCCTTTAAAGGTTTTAAGAGTAACTTTAAGCGCTGAAAGGAAATTCTGACCCTCAGTAACCTTTGGCTCTATACTGCATTTAGTAGTTGACACCCAATCAAGAGTCTCGGTTCCCCACCTGCACTCGGAATACTTGGAAATGGTCTTCCTCCCGTCTGCTGAATTCCTGGTAGCCGAATTCTGGATCCGTGACAAAGCGGGAGGGGTCCGCGGAGCACGACGCCTCCTCTTCTTCCTCCACATCTAATACGGGGTTGAATTTGAGAAAGACGGCTTACGAAAGACCCCCCATGGTCAGTTCCACGAGGGAATGATACATACACAAGACCCTCATGTAAAAATAACTAACATTCAACTCAATCCAAAATTACACATCCTGTTTACAGCAGCCACAGGGAATGTGGTTACATGACACACTGGCTTATGCAGTAACAGAAGTTGCAGTAACATTAGTGGAATGTTTTTAAACGTTATATATCATATCAAAAATGTTATTCTCAAGTTCTTAAGCAATGTTTTAAAAGCGTTACAGATTTAACAAAACACTAACGTTAATACAACATCTAAAAAGCTAGACATTTTGAACTTGAAATAGCACATTTTAGCATTTATGTTCCTTATGGAAACACTAGCAAAACATGCTTACAACCTAAAATTACAACCATACCTGCGGGTGAGAGTGTCTGTGAATGAAATCTATCTCCTTTTCGTTCCTTTTCCTCTTTGGATTTTTGGATTTGTTCTCGAAGGCAAGCGACCTCACAACTGGAGTCTAGAGACTTTAAAAAAAAACACCATTAAAAAAAAAACAACCAGACATGTCCTGCCAAAAGTCTAATTAAAGGGCCTAGCAGGGCAAGTATTTTAATGTATGTATTGCATTGACTGACAGGTCACTCGTACCCTTCGCCGCTGCGTTTTTTCTGTGGGCGGGGCCGTGTTGCCATTAGCAGCATCACAGAGACAGTAACTGGGGGGCGTGCCGTGAGGAACTCTGGGAGTGGCTGTGATGTCCGAGTCAGAACCGGAACCAAAAATAAAACTACAAAGGGAGTGACAGTGAGCCAGAAGAACCACAGCCTGAACTAGCTCAGCCAGAGACCAGCACTGCTCTCCTGTTTTGAGTAGAGCCTAAAATACACAAATAAGCAACATTATAACCTTCTAATGCAAACAAACAAACACATGACTGCTGGGTTAGATAACTGTGATCTTTATATCATGTACCTGTATGTGTGAGCGAGCCGTGAGCCAGGGTTGATGGGCCAGAACCTTGTTTATGTGGTCAAGTTGTTGTAGGCGTGGGGGCGTGGCTTCCAGACCCTGGAGCCATAGCGGATCTCCACCCACACGCAGAAACTGGGCCGAGTGCAAAGACACCAGGTACCTACAGTGATGCCGCGCCGCAGCCTGCGAACATAAAACGCAGAGATCTCAAAATTGTGTTTTAAAACAAGTGCTTTCTAAAATTTGCCCATCCCAACATATCAACTATGAGTTTGAGACAGAACTTACTATTATTATTTAGTTAGTACTTAGTTTATCAGGTATGGGAACCGATACTTAAAATATGATCCCTGCATTTAACCCATAACAGTGCAAGTCTTGAACACACACACTCACACACACTCACACACACTCACACACACTCACACACACACTCTATGTACTATGACCAGTCCTCTACATACTAGGAAATGCATGAAGAAACAGCCATTATTTAATGTCTGTGTAACACTCCTACCATGATGGCGATGTAATGGCGGTAGTGCAGAGGCAGTGGGCCGTCCATATAGAGAATGTAGTGCTGCGTGCGCAGGAAACTCTCCAGGTACTGTGGGTGCGAAGCCATCTGCTGAGACACCGTATCCAGTCGCCCCCTGCTGGCCACAGCCTTCATACACAACAGAGAAGCTCGATCCTTCTCAGAGTTCACCATCACCTGCCAGAGAAATATTAACTGTGAGAAACCCATTCCTTACATTTATTTAATGAATTACCAACAATGAAATGTGCCAACATCTGTACAGCATCTCCGTTTACCCTTTACAACAGCTTTATATTCTCTCTTTAAAATTTAAACTACAGGAAACACGTGCACATTTAAAGCGATGACATCACCATTGCAACTGCGAAAAAGCTCCAATCACGTCAAGGCCTCTCATAAGTTATGCATCTGTTAATCTTAGAGGAGCCGCTGAACAATAAGATACAACAGCACAGAATAGTTTTACAAATTAAAGAAAAGACAAGCAGCAAACAAACAAGGCCTCTTCTGTGGGTCCTGCGGGCATTGAGAGTCAGTAATAGACATTCCGCAGCAGTAACCGGCCAATGCGGTTTTGGCCGCCTTTAGCATACAGACTAGACAAGCGTCTGTTGACCTGAATCTCCCACTTTCACACCTCAAGACACTTAAAATAAGGCAGATGATAAAAACAGCAACCGGTCACCAGTCTTAATTAAAATGGTCACATGCAACAAATCCTATTTTTGGTTATCAGACACCTCGTAAAACAGGTAGTACGTGTGAATGTGGGAAATACCATTTCCTGATGCTCTTCTTGTGATAGTCACCATTAAAGAGATAAGAAATCTGCTGATTCAAGTCTTTGTGCTTGAAAATGCTGAGTTTGAAGGCCAGCCGAGGTCTCGTGCCTCTGCTTTGTGTCTGAATGTGGGATTATGGAAATTCTACCCACTCCCCACCGGATTCAGACTCATGGACCAAACCAAAGGAAAATGGAATGATGAAACTAACTAAAGCCAATAAAAGCAGGAAGAAAAGCTAAATTACATGCTGAAAATTTTAATTATCAATCCTTTTCATACTTTCTTTAGAAACTTAAACATTGATGAACAGCCCAAAATAAACGCTTTATTTTTGTAACTCACCAATACACAATAATTGTCTTAGCATATGAAATGACTTGACATTTCTGCTGATGTAATCAAGGCTAGGTGGGAGGAGATTATATGAACAAACCGCATTATGGCCTGCTTTTCACAATCCAATGAAATCCCATCAGAGGAAATTAAGCCCAGCCTTACATTATTTCCCACAGCATATTTACGTTTACTTAGGAACACATTGTATTACTCAGATTAAATGCTATGGTTGTAAATGCCAGTTTATGCTGGCAAGCAAAAAACACCAAAAAGAGAAAAGACAATCAATTCAAGGAAGTACATTTTTGATTAACCATCAATAAAAGAACTTAATTGTCATTTCTAGCATGTGAAATGAAACTCTCAGATGAACGGATCTGTGGAGGCCATGCAGCTCTAACAGAATTTACTTCTCGGTAGGGCTGGCTGGAGTCCGTCATGGCAAAGAGGAGGTCACTTTACACTTTCTGGGGGGTGGGGGGGCTTCTGACTGAACTCAAACATGAATGTGGTCACGTATTGACTGAAATCTTGTTACATAGTTACAGCGACAACAGAGAACCCCGGCCAACACAGCTCAGAGCTAGCATAACTCCTAATGAGAGAATATTCACATTAGAGGAGTGATAGCGCAGCTGAAATTCTTGTGCTTCAGAAAGTCCCACGTTTTGTAGCTCCTTAGATGACATGACTCAAAATAATAAGTATGTGCATTTTTGTGAAAGCAAAATCTAAATCCTGGTGACACGTTCCACTTTCACCGCTAGGGCCAACATTCAATCAGTGAGATTTCTTTATGTTTTCAGTGTTGATTGTGAGGAAAACTCTGTGAAACTTTTCTGTGGAGTTTTTTGCAGCTCTTCCTTGGTTATCACACAGTAGTTGACAGAAAGCAGAGGGTTATAAATAGTCTCGCAAGACAGCTGAGATAGCAGCTGCACAGATAAGAAAAAAAAAAAACGCTGTGTGGGGGACAACAAAGACCACTCTGCTTAACTTATGGTGGACGTCGTAAACATCTCACCAAACTCGTTCCTTGGGTAAACCTGCATGAAAGTTTAACTTATACATGAAAGCCTGCTGCAAATACTTAAGGCTTAACACCGTTCAATAGGTCATTTTCAATCAAGGAGGGCTTAGAGTTAAGTTTCACATAAACTGTGTCAGTACACTGAGGTGCAGACAGTGGTTTGCGGCCTATTTAGAAAATGTGTCAGCCTAACCTGTGACTAAGGTTTTTAAATGTCTGAAACTCAGTATTTGTATTACGATGAAATCACACTGCAGCTAGTTTTTGAGTCATTTTGAGAGACTTCCTGAAATTCATGGTAGTGCTTATGATGAAATGCGTACAAAAACACTGACCCACTTTCTTGTGTGAAGAAAAAAATCCACTATTAGTGCTGGAAGCTACAATATCCCAGCTAACAATTTTAGGTTGTAAGAACGTTTCCCTAATGTTTCTATTAAGTTACAAAAAGTTATAAAAAATGTAATCCTAAACATTCTGGGAATGTTGAAATTGTTCTTTTTTTAGTCATTGTATTGTATTGACATTGAGTGATTGTAAGAACGTCATGTAACATTTTTTTAAACACTAAAACATTTAACTAACAACATTTTTAACACAAGATATTTAAGGTTAAAAAATCTATTAATGTTACATCTGAATTATTTTAAGATAACTTTGATATCTTAAATATCTGATAATTCCCTGTTAGCTGAGATGTTTCTGCATGACACACGGGTGTCTATCCCTTCACACAGTCGAGGTTTGCATACTTTACAACTTTACAAAGTTATACTTTACAAAGTACCATGAACTAATATTACTGTAGCCTAGAAAGCCAGGCATTCTGTAATACATTTAAAATCAAGCCTATGTATAGATGTGACCTATATACATACATATATATATATATTTTATTCTTACACAGAAAACAATCCATACTTGGGTTGGAGATCAAAAGCATTTTAATAAAGGGCTCTTAGACTTTAAAAGATAAAATGCATTTAAACCAAAGATCATGACATATGGTTTATTAGCCATGACCTCAAGCAGCATAAGGACAGCCCATTTAAACAGGAGACCAGTCTTAAACAACACATCAAATTCTATCCACTGGGACTCTAGTACAAGCGCACTTTTACTGGTAAACATATCACATGTCTTTGAGTCTGTTAGAAATACCCAAAACTCTTTAACGGTGACTTAAAATAACAGCAACTGTAAATAAAGATGAAATTTTCACTCTGTCGAGTGAAACGTTCTAAAGGGTGTGAAGTTTATATAGCTTATACTGACAGACAGACGATTATATATTAGGATTAAAATTGCAGGGACAAAACATTGCAGTTAACTACTAATAAAACACCAGAGGGACATTACAGGCTAACACAAGTCATATGAGAGGCTAGTAAACACCTCACAGACGCTGTCAACAAAGCTGTGAAAAACAAAGGCCAGTTACGTGGATCTTATCTGAAGCAGAAAACGGCTCATAAACAAAACGCTGGCCATGGCACGATCATTTCCAACAGTGTACGCTTATTTTGAAACTGGGGACAATTTTCTGCCACTGTAACAAACGCAAACACGTCTTTACCAACACTCAACACGAAACAGGAAGTCAGTCTCATATCCTCTTGGCAAGTCCCTCTAAAATTCAGCTGAACTTTCATTTTTTAGTTAAAGGCAATACTTTAAGCTTTAAACACAACTGATCGAAATTTGTTTCCTTGAACAATTATTGCACTGTCCTTATCATATGTTTAAAGTCTAGTTGTTTGTTATTTGATACAGGAACAGCATATATCTTACAGCTTAAAAAAGGCAGTATCATGCGACGTTTCATAAACAAACCAAACATTAAATTTAAATAGATTTGCATGTACGCTCGCGGCTAGCTTACAATGAATTTATAGCTGGTCAAAATATTCAAATACAAACACGAAAAGATAAACAAAAACGTGTGTTTTGAACAACAGACAGATGAACGTTGCTACACAATGTCATACAGCCAACCAACCAACCAACAATATATAAATATAGTGGGTGGTGAGTCTTTTGTCACTAAAGGCTAATCTAAACAGGAGATACTGAATGACTGAAGGGACCGGGTCCAGAATAAGAGTGAAATTAGATATTGAATCTGCATTCTCAGAAGGCCAGGAGAGGGATCCATCATTGACATCCACACATGTCCCAACTGCTGTTACACAAACCTCCCTACAAAGAAAACACTATTTTGGCTTGCCAACCTGGGAGCCAGGAAGAACAAAATAGCCAGCTGCACCTCACTGGGGGTTGGAATGAGACAAGCCCGAAAGCAAACACACACAGACAAACACACTAAGTCACATACGGAGAGAGTCAGACAACCAGGAAGACTGACATAAACAGGCAGTGTGATATATACAAAGAGCACACAAGTATTAGACAAACAGGATTTAGTAGAAAACAAAGCCCATTTATCAGTGCCGCATTCTATTACAAGCTAAATTGTTTTGACATGAAACGTCCTAAAAAGTCAAACCTGAATCGCAAAGGTAAAAAGGCTACGTGTCTAAGGTCAGGACATTAAAAACATGGTCTCTGTGCACTTGTTTTTCACCACAAACGAATGAAGGACATCAGGGAGATATTTTCAGAGCGGCTTTTACAAAAGCACTAGTAGTGGTGACTGAGGGGAAGAGAAAAAGAGATAATGTTAACAATTCAAGCACAGGCCTGAGGGATTTTTATGCGCTGGCAAATGGGAACATATTTCTGAGAAATGTTTAAATGACATTCCTCTATTGTTCTCTTGTATGCTGAGAGGCGCCGCAGCGCCCCTTCAGGTCAACGACGGTACTGCGGCAAACGAGGAGAAAAACAACTTTGATTGGCAGTACATCAGCATCACATCGCACAAACGAGAGGCAGAGAAAACAGCCTAAACAAAAAGGCAACCGTGAAAAATGTTAAGACCTGTTAAATCTTCCCTTGCAGTTAGACAGATCGCAGTGTCACACATATGGCTGTATGTATTCACCAGGGCTTTGTGTGTTAGCGCTACACGAGAAGCGAAAAATGACCACGACAGCGCCACAAATAACATGCATATTCATTTTCACGAATGCACAATAACAAAACGCCTGAAAGGACGTTGAAACTGTAAAAATGAACAGAGAAAATGTAGTTTACAAGGAACAGCAACTCCAGTGACATGAATACGTTTCTTTGTCGTTCAATCGTTTGCCTTGTGCAAAACAAGACAAGCAACTTGTCGCTTTGACAAAAGGCTCATATATTTATGAGACGTGTTGGGGATTGTCAAACATACAAAACTTAATTTCGGAATTAAGTCTGAATTAATACCAAGACTAAAGCAAATCCCCCTATCTGCACCAATTCAAGGGATCAAGATTGTTCCAGACTGCAGCCTTAACTCCCCATAAAACAGTGAATACCTACAGTGTCAAACCAGCACCAGGTTATTAAATGTACATCTTTGTAAACCAACATGAATCCGATGTCAAACAATGACAGACAAAAGACGGAACAGAGATTAAGAACAAAGAAAATGGATAAAGGTCTTATAAACGTGATTCTGCTCTTTGTTATACGTGCAATGGGTCTGTACAGCCTTTTCTTTCACACAACGTAAAAATGAATGACAAAACATGTCAGAGATTCAGTCTGAACTCGAAGTGAATTGTGATAATTCACTGGCTGAAATGTGAAACATAGTAAAGAGACTGAATTATGACATTCACGTATGCTGAAAATAACGGGCAATACTTACGACGATGAGTCCCTCTCCTTAAAGAATAACTTAAGACCTAGATGTGCATTCAAAAGACACGTCGGTGCGTGTCTGAGCATCTTAAACCCGAATAAATGAATGAATGACACCGACTTTTGATGTTTCGTGTAAGTGGACGGACTGTCAACTTTGAAACTTCCCCCAACAGTCTTAATACAGTTACGTTTGACTCGATATTGTTATTTCTTACCTGATTTTGAACAATCTGGCACTGAGTTCCAAGGCGATAATCCATATTTTTTGTACAGATGATCATTTTCCTCCCTGTAAGTGCATGAATGCGGCTCCGGAGGCTTTCTCGGTTCTTACCGACCCGCTAACAAAGGCCAAGCCGCTATGAGCTCCTGCAAGTCCGGACGTAGAGCTGCAGCGTCACTGGGCGACAAATCGATTGACTGACACCTCCGCGGCGACGGCGTCCAATCAGAGCGTCCGTAAGGCGGAGCAAAGCGCGAAGCGACGGCCAATCAGCGCACAGGACTAAAATTTACAGCGTCGTCAGTGTTTGAGCCAATGAACGACGTCATGTGGTGGAAAAGTACCTGTCTGTTATCATCTTAATCCCGCCCACTTTCTTATGACGCAATGCAACCTGACAACTAATTACCATATAATTCTGTCTTAAAACACATTTTCTTGTTTCACCAAACTTGTGTTAAATGCATCATTTGAACGTGATCGAAACATGCATGCAAAAGTCACATATCTGACTTAAGAACTGTGTTACTGCTCAAGACTGGAAATGTTTATTATGATGAACTCAAAACAACCGTATAATGAGTTACTGAATTCACTACTGCAGGGCTGTTTAAAATCCACATGGCACAGGACAGACATTTAAAGGGTGAACTCCCGTCCCCTGGGCCAAATGAGGATGATATATCATAAAGAACCTTAGTGGGGCCCCTCATGTCACGGGGCCCAAGACAACAACCCCCAAAATACAGTTTTGCCCTTAAGGAAAAGAGAGACATGCAGCGTTGCTTAGAACATAATTATTGGTATCTCTCATAGCAAAAGTTGATTTAACAGTTTATTGGATTCATTTCAGCTGTAACTGACTATGCAATAATGGTCAAAATGAACTTTTACATGTGTAAAATTGTAAGTATCAGTAACAAATTGAATACAGAGATTTATCCGACCATAAAAGTTTTCCTTTAACATTTGATTTGCAAAATATTATCGTTTGATATAGAGTGCAGGCAATGTAGGGGAAAGATGAGTCAACTTTAGCATCTGCCTTATTGCAGAATGTTTCCAGACAGAGTTTAAAAAGAACAAATATTTCAACAGTGCTTATTCAACACATGACGTTTTCCAGTTCCGTTCCCCACGAGTCTAAGTGATTTTAACAAAAGCCTTCTGGCCTTTATTGTCTGGATACATGCCATCATCTCTCCAGCTACAAATAAATGGGGTTGTTGTTTTTGTGAAGGACTTACTATTTGAAATTCCCTCAATGATGTTAAACTGAGATGTTTTTCCTCTGTTTATTGAAACACATGCAGATTAGATCCTGCAGTTAAAGCCTGACCTGACCCTAAAATGTGACTCTACTTTCGTTTTGTCTCTCTACACAGAAGATAGCATAATAAAGGGGTTTGGCAGAATGAAATAGCAAGAATTCATTTTGTTTGCTTTCTACATGCTTGTTTATCTAAGCAAAATGTAACAAAAGGGACAGATGTTTTTGAATTTAGGAATTTAGTAAGATTCTGAATGTCTCAGATTGTCTCTGCCACTTTAAATTTGAGGTTAGTTAATAGTTGGAGTTAACGGCAGACAATAACATATATTACAATAACAACACAAAAAACACCAACAAAGTCATGAATTGACTGCCATGAGGCATCAGATAAAACGTGTTTTGGAAGACTTCATATATTATGAATTAATCTAAAATTTAGAACTCAAAGAGTGACAAGAAAATGTGACAAGGAAACATGAGGTGCAGCTGTACAGATGGTTTTCTTAACAAAAAGAGTTTTAAAACATATTGGTACAAATAAGTGTTGCTTTTAGAACAAGTAAACTATCAAGTCTTGCATTAGATATTGTAGAAAATTGAAGAAACAAGGAAGCATCTATGACAATGTTTTCCATACTGTCTGTGTAAAGGAAAATAATGAATATAAAAAATCTATAGACGATATATAGGGTTTTATATATATATATATATAATATGTATATATATATGTATGTGTGTGTGTATAATATATATATTTACTTTGTCTTTGCTTTCCTGTGATAAACACTCTAAAAACTGCTTTGTAATGTTAATCAATGTTACTTTTCACCCTGAATGAACTATATGCACTGCAATATCCCCAAACACACACAACCCTCATTCACGTCCCCTTAAGCAGAACAACTAGTCGATTCAGTGCTACAGCTTATCAAGATGCCTCAAAAGTGTCAGTTACTGCATCATGGGGATGTGAGCTTAGTAGAGAGCAGCGAGACCTTAAAAAACACCCTCTCTGTACAAGGACAATAGAAGTGTGTTCCTGTGCTAATAGTAAATAACTGTTTAAAAAGAATCAGGGGCACAGTAACCGTACAATACCATAGAGTACCATAATAAACCTGACAAATCTGAGAGTAAAACTTCATTTTGTTGTTCTCCTAGTTTATAAAAATACTAGTAAATAAATGCAGTACATAAAGCAGTAAATAAAGCTTTTGTAAATTGTAAACAATGTACACATTTTCTGTCAGGGTTAAAGTGTGGGTTAAGTGTGTATACTGTTAATTTATATATAAATATATATATATATATTATAACAGCAGTGTATAAAAATAGTAGTCAAAAATAGTCCGTAGTCTATGGGATTTTCCCATTTAGATATATAGGCGTGTGTGTAAAATTGTACAATATGTAAAATAAAATAGTTTTTTGCACTGTTGGTGGGTTGATGTTTCTCAAAAACTGTAGCCACAAGAGGGCAACTTATGCCATTTTTAAAAAACAACTCCAGGCACAATATACTTTATCATTCTTTAAACATATCGTAACATTTATAAAACTAATATATTATTGCAGAGAAACAAATTCAGACTAATTAAAATATTTCATTACTTGATAATTACATTATAAAGCAAGGAAATGACGTTATGACCCCCACATACTAACACATGATAAAAGTTAAAGGCATGAACCTTATATACGCCTACAACGACCTTTCAGAATGAAGACTCGTATTTATAGCATCAATATTACAATGAGACATACGACGAATTGGATGAATTTACCCATATGCAACTGGAGGAAGTCAAGATTACATATTGACCACAAACAAGCTGACAGCTGCAACCTTCCGCTTGTAATGTAGAGCAATAACACCACAGTCTCAGCACTGCACACACACATATACATAAACACAGTATGACATCTTCTCCAGCTTTCACAATACAACAGACCTTTCAAAAACACAGAGAAAGAAAAACACAAAGAAAAACAAGAGGATGCACGTGTGCAACAACATCAGGGAAGAATGTCATGAAAGATGATTATGGCCATAGACAGTAAAAACCACTAACTGGCATTTCACCCACACGTTCCTGTCTAATAGCTGCTTTTCGCCCACGTGGTGCTTTTAAAAAAAAGCTGAGGAGGAAAATCTGTGTGCTGAGTAACACATCATAAAGTTTTGTGCACCTGCAGGGCTGAAAACTGCAGCTGCATGGATGAGGGAGGCAAAAGAGATATTGATCTCGATTTATATTTCCAGCTATAGGCATTTGACTTATTGCAGACAGACAGTTCACACCCACGAAACGTATTTTAAACGTTCAGCGATTAAGATGAAACGCATCGACTTATAAATATTCCTCCTCAACCTGCAGCCAGCTGGGAAAATCCTGGTAACAAAACGTGCATTCATAGCAACCAATCACAGGCGAGATGATGACCTCATCTTCTGCTTCATTTCCAGGGATGAGTGGAAAATTACAAAAAAACATGGATATGATACAGAGACGCAGACAGACAGCAAACAAGTTACAAAAATGACAGATTTCATTCTTAGTTGTTTTTTTAAGAATATTCAAGTTTTTACTAAAATATTTTGCTCCCGATGTTAACAGAAATATTTGGCATTCATCGGGATCCACAGGAATCCACGGAAATATTTGGGATCCACAGGTTAACATCCAGATCCATTTTGCTGTACTGACAGCTCCTGCTGTCCCCAATGTGGCGCTGATTCCTCATAACTTGCGTTGCTTTCCGCGCTTTTTAATCTGCAGAAACCAAATAACGCAGATAATTCCCATTTAATCACATTATTAATCACAAAAATATCACATTTGGAAAAATGGTTTGACATTGTGTTATTGCGTGTGGTGTTCGGTCATTTAGAACAGCAGTCAGTAATATAACTGTTTATTTGACTGTGTAATTTATACATTGTGTTGTTTCATAAAAATACATTTTATAAGGTCAGAGACTCTATAATAAGATTTCTATAAGAGCATTATAATAACATATAGTCTGTGGTCAGACGATGGCTGAAAACTTCACAGATAACTTGACAGATTTCTGATGAGGTTTGTGTCTTTATACTGTATAGATACATTGTTGGTGCTCTGAAGGACTCACAGTTTTAGGTGGTACTTGAGCAATGCTTTCCACCAATGTAGCTCTGCTAGCCTCTAAAAGGCGAAGTTCCTGGACTCGTGTTCTCTCAAGACTGTCAATCTGGGCCTGCAGGACCTCTGTAGAGCATGGACATCACATGCAGATGTATTAGGAGTGTGCAACAGCCTTATTCAACAACGTAAGGCATTTACAAACTATTGAACTCAGTGAACTGTGAGAGATTAGCTAATACGATACATGTTATGTTACCTAATATAGCAAAATCACAGCTGGACAACAGGGACCTGACAGAAGTATAAGCACCATCAGACGTACCTGTAAACACAAACAGGAAAAGCTTTGACCTTTCCTTTAGACTGAAAACTGTGTCAGCCATTAGAAATGTCTTTATATCAAATGGAAATAAATTTAAGTCAAGCTGTTATGATGACATCACACAAGCATAGGAAAATTCCTGCATATAAAACACAGAAATGTAGAGAGTGACAGACAGATGCAGAAGACAAGAGAGCAGACAAACTGATGCAGTAAACTGATATAAAACGTTACACTTACGTTTGACACTGCAGACAATAAAAGACTCTCTAGGCTGTAACAGTTCACTAGCACACTTGTGTGCATTCTGGGACAGGAAGAGAAATTTCATAGCTCCTCGTTCATCACACAGATCTATGAGCTCTGAAACATACATGTATCAGACTTAATATCATTGTATATATTTGTTTTATATACAATGCACATTTGTTATGTATATCTATTTATATGTGTGTATGTGTGTGTATGTACATATATATATATGTGTGTGTGTGTGTGTGTATAATAATAAATAAAGTAAAATGATATATAGAAATAAACTAGACAGATAGAATAATAGATATACAGATATACAGTACAGATACGTGTAGGAAAATATAGTGTGCAGGTACAACACATTTGCTGGATAATCTTAAGGGATACAATTTCTGATTAGTGTCAATACTGTTATATAATACGCATTTTCTATGCATCATTTTACTTTGCAGGACCGCAGACGCATTAAGAAGGAACTCAGTGTTAATGACAAGGGTAATGATTACTCCATTAGTGATGGGCTGCTTCCAGGTAATGTCTCTAACTACATGCCACAGATGTAATGAGACACTGTTTCAGGAGGATGTGTGAGGAGAGAGTGTGAAATATTAACACCAGAGATCCATGACCTCCTGCTCTGAGGTCACGGAGGTTTGAAGGGGCTCAACTAACCTCCCCTGACCTGAGATCTGTAGACATGTTCCAGGAACATCCAGTCTGTCCTGCACTCAGGTACATAAAGCTGTTTCTTTGTTGTTAGACTATCTCATGAGAAGTTTCTGTACTTAGTATTTGTAGCAGCCAGTCATTTAAAACAACTTGAATGATTTTAACTTTTCTAAAAGTTCTATTGCTGACGTTCAACTTACACTTAACACTCAACAAATAATAAAGCTTAAAATTATAAACAACTATGACTTTTGTCATAGTTGAAAACTATGATTTCATGCACATACCTGATTCAGACAGTCCCAGCTTGTCTCTTATATACTGCATTAAGAAAACAACTGGACATTTGGTGTTGACAATGAAATGATCGTTTTCTAAATACACAAACATCATATGGAAATGAGCTTTTTGTCATTTCAATAAATATCATTTGTTATACAGAAAAGCAGGTTTTAAGTTACTAAAGTTTAATTTCATTGAGATAAATTTGAGTTAAACAAATAAATTCTTTAAATTCAGGTGCAACACACAAAGACAGGAGTGTAAATCTTACCTCCATGTTTGATGTAAACAAACATTATGGCAGAAAAACAGACACTCGAACCCTTTCTGGCTGCTGATGAGTTTGGCTGCAACCGTGCAAAGAAATTTGTGACACCGCCGGAGTAACATAATCTTTAAAACTGTGATGTCACAATGACACCGAACAAGAGAAAAAATACTGTAGTTTGTAATGACTAAAAGGATTAAGAATAATAGGAAAAAATCAATATTTTTTATTACATATACATTCTTCAACATGGCAAAATTATATGAACTGTTATGCCTGGACCCAACAAACAAATGTTGTCAAGCAATCTCTAAACACAACATTTTAAATCGATCCTTTTGCCCTATTATATACTTGAAAAATTAGACTCTAACAAAATAAACATATATAAAAAACTGCACTGAAATATTTAACATGTAAACATGCAATAGCATTACAGTACAGGTGAATGATAAGTGCACAATGGTCTATAAACAAGACTGTTCCACAGACTCCTCTTCAATGGTTGTCCTATCACAGGTGTCAGCCTGTGATGTGGGAGTGGCCACAGGTGTGGGACTGACGTCATAGGGGAGTGTAACTTCAGACACATCACAGGATGGCTCTGTGTAGTCGGGCTCAAAGGCCTCCTTCAGCTGTCTGGAGATGTGAACCCAGCTCTGAGCAAGACAGGAAACCGAAAGGGTCATGCAGAGCATGAAGAGCATGCAGATGAATGGCTTGCATGGAGGTTTAAAAAATAGATACCTCAACATTTCCATCGTGTTTATGGAACAAATCTTGCAAATTCTTGCTAGGATCAGGCACAATTGGAAGTAAAGTAATTTTCATCCTATAAATTAAAGAAGAAAGTATTTTTTTAATGAGATACAAGCCTAACTTTATTATCAACTTTTATTAAACTCTTAAAGCAGTAGGCTATAATTTAACATGCATAATTTAACATAGAATTTAATGCTCTCCGTCTTCTTATCTTTAAGGGTAAGAGGGTAAGATTATGAATAATTTTGGGGTGAACTATCCCTTTACGAAACAAACGCAATAAGGTAAACATCTCTCACCTTTCACAATAACACAATAAACAAACCAGCAGGACTAGCAACACAACTGGCAAAGTACCAAACAACACCGGCCACCAGCCCGACGCGCCGATGTTTGCTAAACAATGAAGAATTAGGAAGACAAATCGGTTAGGGGACAGAAATAACAGAGCACCCGTGTCTCCCGTATGTCATCACACCTGTGCTGCCCCACTCCACCCAGGTACTCCAGTTACTCCAGAACGTCGAAGGACCACAGTTTTCGGACGGTGTGCTCCGGACTCGAAAAGCGTATTGCTTATTCTGTGAGACGAGTGGAGGACTGTATGACGTTTCGGTCACATTCTTGTACTGTAAGTGAGAGAAAAAACACAATGTAGAACAGCCATATACTTCCCTCAACATTCCCTCAACCAATCTCACCTCTTTATGGTTTGTGCCTGTCTGCTGGTGCACCATGTAGGTCACACAATTTTTGTAATAGTTGGTGCTGTTAATCCAGCGCAGAACAAGTGTTTTGTTTTGTTCGAACCACTCCACTGAGAGGTTACGGGGTGGGTT
>JBAJNP010001331.1:0-63870 GCA_036877545.1 Yasuhikotakia modesta | reverse complement strand
TTATTAATGTACATTGCACAGAAGACATGGTGGTAAAATAAACTGATTTTTATTCATTCTTTGTAGCCACGAAAATACTTTGTATGTACAATAAAATATAAGACAAAAAAACTATTGGAACTGGAACATGCAACAAATTGTATTAGAATCGCAACTTTCGGTTACATTAAAAGCATGCTTAATTTATTCTGATTATTCATTTATCAAACAATACTCAGTCACATGCTTTATCCTAGTCATGAAACCTCTTCATTTGTTAATTGGGTTTTTTCATAGTCAACACCTGCTGTCACTGCCAACTCCTTTAAAGAAGGAACAAGCTAACAGACTAGCTGCATGAAACCAAGTCCAACTCTGGGCCAACAGGTGGCTGAGACAGAGCCCATCTCTCCATTGCCAATCACTTAACACAACCCTTGGTCACCTCTACCTTGCCATTGTATGGCCTGTCATTCAGAACAATAAGGGCTTTGTATCATTTAGGCCATTGGGTCAAGGAGACCATCACATCTCCTGCTCGAGTCCCTTTCAAATGGCACGCAAAGCGTATTTGGTTGATGATTGCTCCGGAGATGATGAAATGAGACCAGGATGAAGCTAATGGCCATTTCCCGCATTCATACCAATGCATTGGGGTCGATACCTGTCATGGCTCTTTATCAGGTCTGTTTCTTTCTGCAGGTGATCTGTGAGAAGATCTTCAGGCCTTGGTTTTCTCCCACGCTTCTTGGTGTGAGAGCAGGGCTCCCCCTACAGGTGGAGCTGCAGCGAGCGGTGCAGGAATGCATGCAAACGGACAGTGGGGAGGATGTAAAGCGCAGGCGTGCGTTAAGACAGCAGCTACAGGGTCTTCTCATGAAGATCATTGAGAAGGACCCAAGAAACTATGGGGAAGACCAGGAACATAACATGAGACATGTTCATACTGCCCTGAACTTCTAACCATGGGCCCTTCAAAATAGATTTTTAGTAATTAAATTAATCACATGCAATGCTGGAGAACTTTTTGGTTGACTAGATCATCTAACGTCTAGAAAACATTATTTGGCTGTTTTTCTACAGCTAAAATATTACAGTAGCTGTTCACTTTAAATCTTCAAGAGGCCCTTTAACATCAGCTATAGAGGTTAAGATCACTCACATTAAGCGTATAGATATGGCTATTACTGTCTTAGGCTCTCAAGGAAACTCTAGATCATCTCAGATAATATATCAGGTTTATCTGCTGAAGAAAAAATGTCTACCTGTGAATTTGTGTAAGTGTTTGAATAAACCGTGGCTTATTCATGATCGTTACATTTATTACCAGCAGGAAACCACAGCTGCCCACTGTCATGCTGCATTATAGTCTGTGCACATATCAACACTTCACTGAGCATCTAAGAGAAGGATCAAAGATCAAACTAACATTTGGTTCCTATTGACTGAAGAGGAAAACTCTGTAGGTTTGTTTGGATCTTCACAGGAGATCAGGTTCCAATCTGGCTGCAGCTGTCTTTCAGGAATTGGGCAGAAATTACTAAACAGAACCTCTGGGCAAGGGCAGGATGAGAGATTGTGTGAGGCAGAAAGGGTGTGACTGGAGCTCTAGGAACATATTATCATTGAACTCTACTGATTTATGTTGTTCTGTCTCAGCTGGACTCCGAACACGTCCCTGATTGGCTTGCTGAGGTCATCACATTGTATGTTCCCAAGGCAATGACAATGTCTGGTTTTGATCTTCTCAGAAATAACTTACTGATGACAACATGGATGTATATTTGATGTTGTCTCACAAGAATCCATAATATTGTTTCTGTTAAAGATTTAGTACCTCATGTTTTTTGTTTTGAGATTAATGAGCTAAAATAAATAAAAAACATTTGAACATGATTTATGTTGAACATAAAGACTTTGATGTTTGAAGACGTTGACAAGGAATATTTGTATAATTGAGCAATTTGATCAATTATAGCTTTAGTCTGTTTTTGGAGGATGGTGCGACTAGTTAGTAGATAATAGACCACAGTGTTCATAGTTATATACTGTTTAAACCACAGTTTCCTCTGTTTAGAGAGAAGGAACAAACTGTAGGGTCTATTATTTGAAGCCGCGCATCGCCCACATTTTACAGTTGTTTATATCAACTGCTCTGTGTTAAATTATTCTTTATCTTGGAAAAATGTTGGAAACTTTGTCAAAGCTTTGAAAGAAAACTCAAAGCTTTATATCTCACTTTCATATTCTGTGGGTAATGTCTTTCATAAAATACAGGAGTCAAAAACACAAAATCATGAGCTCAGAGTGTCTGGGAGAAAAGGGTTTCAGAGGATATATGACAACAATAAAACAAAAACACATTTTTGTAGTAACAGTTTTGTTAATCTTAATAATGTTTAGAGGTGCAATGTTTCAATTTTCAAGAGAAAATTCAATTGTCTCACAAAATTTGTGATGCTCTTGTAACACAATGTGTCAAAATTGTCACGTATAATCTAATATAAAATAATACAGTAAGTAAAAATACATTTGAGTATATGTCATACTACATATTTAATGAACTGAAAATCTGAAAGGTTTAACAGCTTATGACAATCATATTTTGTAAATACATTATGCATAAATTATACATTAAAACACATTAAATGCAGTTACTGTAAAATGTTGCCATTTTAAAGCATGGGCTGGTTATGCTCTGTCCCAGGAATCAGTGCTGTACAAAACTTTCTATGTTATAATATTAGAAGGTTAGAAAAAAATATTAGAAGCTTACAAATTACATAATATTAGATAGAAGCTTACAAAAAGATACAATAAAAGAGTCAAACTTTCTTCTTGTCTTAATGCCATGCAAATAGATACAGCTCTCCAGGGGAAATTGTATTTGAATAATTACACAAAATCTAAATTAAAATGCCTTAGCAAACCTATGTTACAATAAAATATGAACATCTACAACAGGTACAACATTTTACCTGTGACTTGCAGTACAAAGGTGTATAGACGTATACAATACTAAGAATAATGACTGATTTGTTTTTAAAATGTCAGCTGGTATTAAGTTAACTTAATATTCTTATATTTAATTGCAATGTCTTTGGCAGTAGAGCTGTAAAGTGAATGGTCTGTAAGATATAAGTTCTGTTAGAGGAGGTTTTATGATGCTTACATTCAGGAGCAGTGTGTTTTTTTTTTTTTTAATCCAGGTCCTGAGGGCCCATAGCACTGCACATTTTGTCTCCTTTATCTGACACACCCGGTTACATTTATAGAGCTCTCATCTAAAGAGCTGATTATTTGAATCAGGTGTGTTAAACAAGGGAGACTTTTAAATGTGCAGTGCAGCCGGTCCCCATGGCCAGGTTTACGAGATTCTACTTCTGACAGAACTGTTAGTCTGTCAACAGTTCATTAATCACTCTTAATGTTCCTGCAATTCAAACAGCATGTGACTGTTATTGTTTTTTTTGTTATTGTATAGGACTATATGATGCTTTGCGTAAAACATGTTTTTTATTATTTACTCTTATTATATAATCGTATTATATTGTTGAAAATCTGACAGTGATCCTTTGGGAGGTTGTGGTTACTGTTAAAAAAAGATTAAAAATGATCCCAGTTAGATGTTTCTTAGACCGCCTTCTAAAGCCTTTAGTTTTCTGTTATTGAACATAATCATAATAAACATTTAATTTTTAAATGAAAATGTATGCTTTATACATAGTCAACCTGCACCAACATTAAGAAAAATATCTAGATATTTTGGTCTACCAAGACATCAAACAACAGCTGTAGAGCCATGTAAAATGCCAAGGGAATGCCATGTAAAAACTATGTAAAAACAAAAATGCATATTTCATGTTTGGAGTGACATTGTAATGATTTGAAGTACAATAGTGTGCAGTGCAGATATCATTTCATTTATGAAAACCAGACTTTGGGCTCTGGAAGGAATTAGCTGCTTTGTAGACAAGCATCTCTGAGCAAGAACAGCGTGTTTAAAGCCGCCATGATGTGCAAAGCTACTTCACAAAAAGCATTAAAATATTGTAGAGATTGTGATACTACACAGCAAAGGAAGCCAAAATAAAAACTGAAAAAATATTTTAAAATGTTGATAAGGGGAAGACTGGGACTACTTATCACATGGGAAAGTCTGAAAGGGCTTTATTTTGGTAACTTAAAGGTTTTGAGTCAGAAGTCTAACAACACAAATGTTTTTCTCTCCAAACAGAATCTGTATGTTGCAAACACCTAGGTTTTTTCTGTGAATCTTTAATCTCAAAATATCTAATGCTTGAATTAGTTACACCATTCTTTATTGACAGTCATCTGGCTTCACACCTAAACTTAAAAATATACAACTATACCACACATCTCGTCCAGTTGTGGTAATCATTACCTACTAAAACTAGTAATTTCTTAAAGAGTGAAAAAGCATTCTCTAATTAACTAAGGGTTAACAGTCCCTAGATGCTAAAATGTGCTGTGAAACAACTTAATCTGATTTTCTATTGAGTTCAGTCTTAATAAGGGTGAGTTTCCAATAACATACATCTGCTTGTAGATTTGTTTCTCAGACATATATTGACTTGTGCTACATGCATCACTGTGTAGCAAATACCAATACTATTGAAGTAAGCTTGAGGAAGCTTGTTTTAGCAACACTGTTATGCTACTAAAGACCTGAAATGATCTACAAGCCTCTGCAAGGCTAAATCAACCAATTAGAGACCCATAATTTTAACAGACTTATAATTTTTACAGCTAAACTGTAATTATAACCACTGACTGACGATTCCTAAGTTGTTAATTTTTGTTTTTATGATGCCCATAAACTCTCTTGGCCTCTTGATTTGAATGGTTTCTGTATGTGTCATAGTGAACACAACAGTAAATTTTATTTGGAAGATTAAAGTTTTATTTTGTAGTAGTTGTAGGACATTCTAGCACATACAACAGCTGTTGATACAAGATACTTTGTGATTCCTACGAAGTTCAGTATGAAGGAAAGGCTTTAATACATGAAGTCTAATATAGCCAAAAAAGTTAGAGGGTTCATGTACATTGTACAATATAATATTATGCTGACCATTGTACAACTTTTACTCCATCCACGATCCAAACAGATTTATTGCACTTCAGTTGACCTGACCTAGCCTCACTCACCAATATGTTAAAGCACAAACAAAAAAACCCAAGTGAGAGATTGCTGGCAGAAAAATGATGAAGTCTGCTGTGAAATCAGCTAGACTATCTCCAGAAACAACTCCCTGTCCAACATTGACTAATTCCTTACAAAGAAAGAAAGCCTTTTATTTTCCTGTTTAGGCTAATTCATTGCAAAGTAAGATTCTCCCAGGAACAAATTTGATATACAGTTTAGATTTACAATATATTAAGCAATTACAAAACCAAAGGTTTGGTCATTTTTAATAACAATCAGTGTGGACAACTAATCAGTGCCTATGATCAACACCTGTGATTAATTACCTACATTAGGCCTTCAGTGAGTAATGGAATGTAATGCAGTAATGCAGATTACAGAATACAGCAATCTTCTCCGGTTAGGCTGTTGATAAATTAGCGTGCGCTTTAAAGCATGATCACATTGCAATCACCGCCTGGGAAAATAGTAGGAAAAAATGCACTGCAGCTGTTATATTGGGATGTCGCTAAAATTATAGACCAGAGATCCTCAAAGCAAGCACTGCTGTTAGTGGAACATTTATTGCAAAGGTCATTGCAATTTACAAGGACCAGGGAATAGAAAACAAAAGCTATACTATGTTTCTCTTTAAGCCATTATCAAGCCAAGGAGCTGGCTGATTTGAATCAATCGACTCCTTAAGTGACCGTGAAGCATGTAATTGTTCTGATGGTAAAATACTTTCTTCTACCACAGTTAAATGGGCAGTGAAACCATTTGTAGGTTCCCTAAAGGGTATAAATGCTGTGGCAAGTTAACTTGTTTGTTTCACTGATGTCATGGCTAAACCAATGAAGTGAATCTGAACTGAGGCTCCCTTTTTTCATATGGAAAATAGGAAAGTAGAATTGGTGTTTTGCAAACCAGTTTGGAAAAACAGCAGGCCCTATTACTAATAAAAGCAGTTTATTTGTAACACAAGGGCCATTTCTGTCAATGTCACAAACATTTAACAACCTTAAATCTTAAACTCTATAGTCAGAATCAAATTTCTTATTGGGAGTTGATATTCTTTAGCAACAGTGAAGGGAGTTTTAGGGTATAAAAAGGGCTCAAAATGGAAAATGGTGAATGAAAGAAGGAAACAACTTGTGTCTGTTTGTTTATTGTTATTCCACCTGAAACATCAAGTATCATGTTTCTGGTTGGTGAAGAATCACCTGATCTGCACTGACAGTTGCTCAGAGCAACAGAAGGACATATACAAATATGTTGAAGAGAGATAATATATAACATGTACTGGTTTAAGAAAGAATGAACCCTGAGGCTGATTGTGCTGGTGTGTGAGGTAATCCTGAAACATTGAGATGATATGAAACCTGGTCTTTTAAAGCCTTTAATGGAATACAATGCCAGAGGCAAAATCTACTTTTGGCAAATAACAAATGTTAATTTAGCACTATGCTGATGATAGAATGCATAGTACATCCAAGACAGTATTTTTGTGGATGAATTTACTAACACTGCCTACATGTTATAAGGAATAATGTTTCAGTGAATTTCCTGCATTAAGACTCATTAAATAAGTGAACGTCTTATACACTGGTCTCAGGCCAGTGGGCAGTCATTAATGTCAGAATATTAATATATTATTATTTGTTTTTTTGTGGTTTCATTTTAAATGGACAACTATCAGTAACTGAGCATGTACATAAATTAGTGTTCAAAAAACTACCCTCCCCAATTTCCCCAACTCCCACATAAAAATCCCAAATAAAAAAAATAAAGTTTCAGTGTCATATTTCAAACAAGAATTAGCAATAGAGAGACAAAAGTTACATATTGCAGGTATTTAATATAAAGACTTTAATACGTTTAGGTCTTTCACTTTGTTTTTTGTTTATTGCAGCATAATACATTTCTCTGCATTATGTTTACCTAAATCTTACCTGTAAACAGTTCCAATAAACAGTCCAATAAAAGTTGTATTTGAAATCCTGAGACCATCATTATTTCTGCACTAAGCACACGGTCACCTACAGACCAGTCATCTTACATAAACTTTTAAATTGACAAGAGGCCACTTTTTATTTATCCACTTTTGTTATTTATCACAACAAAGTAGAAAGATCACAGCAAAGTGATCAGACAATTACAGAGTATGTCGAAAATCCAGCTCTGGGTACTTAAGATGCCAGATGGGAAAAACGACAGCAGGCATCTCAGACCAGTGCTTGTCTGTGATTGTTTAAACATAATAACTGCTGCTGCTGGTAACATGAATTGGTTCTTCTCAAAAATGAATGCTCTGAGATCTTCGTAGCTCAGGAAACTTAACAGAGATTTTCTCCGTAACATTTCAGGATCAGCTACAGGACTGTAACAAAAATGAGACTCATTGAGGGCACAGAGCTAAAATAAATGTAAAGACAATTTGGCTATTTAATGGGAAAAGTTTCAAAAAAGTTCAGTCAGAAAGGAGAGTTGAAAGGTATAAAATCGGTAATGAATGCATTCTTTGGTAAAGATCTTCTGTCTCACAAACACATCAACACTGAATGTGACACTCTGTTAATGTGGAACACCAGATCCTTTTGTCCAGTGGTTTTTAGGGCATCCATTCTTTAAGATTCTATTGCTCTTTTGTACATCTACCAAGAATGTGTCAAAAACTGATGCTCACCAAGATATATCCAGTCTATAATTTATACTTAAAACTGAGATGACTGGTTGCCCTCTTTTTACTGTTCCTACAAACACATACAAAATATTACCCAGTTTTGTAAAGTAAGGAGTAAAGAAAACACTGTACTTACTGAAACAACTATGAGAGAGAGAGAGAGAGAGAGAGAGAGAGGGAAAGAGATACACTTTATTTATCTTGTAAAAAATACAATTCTAAGATCACAGTTTATGTTCAGTTCTGCAGTGTGGCTTGGCCAACCCTCCACAAAACCTAACTTGGCCTATATCCGATTCCTATTAGTAATGATGTCACCGTTCTGCAACGGATTGCATTAATCGTCACCATTTTGCACCTGTTGCAACATCATATCTCCTAACATGGAAGTCAGTGGAGCCCAGGGATTAATGAAAACTGATATTGGATATGAGCCATGAATATGAGTCTTATGTAAAAGTAACAGTGAGAACAAAAAATTGGACATGGTCAAAAGACTGGATCTATGCATTAGGCATTGCAGTGTAAACAAAGCCTAGACGATTTTTGCATATTGCAAGCACAATATTTTCTTTATAGAAGTTCTGTGTTTTACTCTCTGCATTCAGTGTAATAATCTTAGATATAGTTTATTATTTTGCTTCATACATATATTCATCATTTCATTTGGCACTTGAAAACAAATCCAAACAATTCCAAACTTACTTGCTCAATAAAGATTATTGCATCTGTCAGGCTAGCCTCCACCTTCCATGAATTCTGAAGTCATACAATAGCTTATTTGAAAAACAAACACAAATGTAAGACATCATTTAGTGAAAAATTCTACATTCTTATGTATGAAACCATTTGCCATCACAAAAAAATCAATCCTGGATTATTTTTTACCTGTATGTTTAGTAAAGTTTGAAACAACGTGAGGGTAAAGAATGGAGAATGACAGATTTTTTATTTTTGGCGCTGTTCCTTTAAATGCAGAAGAGAAACAAGAATTCTTTAGACTTGATGTTAAATGTGAAAAATATTTTCTCTGTCTTTGTGCTGAAGGTCTAAAGGACAAGCAGACAGAGCCACAGATCAGTGGTTTAGACTTTGAATTATCCTCATTCTGTCAGTGTTCTACAGAGCAGAAGACAGAGAACACTTCAGGTCAGATGTAGGTGTAGCACAATTTATTTTCTGAGAGGAAAGTAATTCATTTTGCTTCACAAAGACTGTCCTTGATTGCTCGCATAAATTTCACATCTTTCGCACCGTAGAAGAACAAGGTGCAGCACTGAAAGCTTAAAAATAACAAGCACATCCAACAAGACAGGAAAAACAACACAGAGACACATAAAAAAACAAAGGGACATAAATAAACAATGATGGAGGGCAATCTTTACTTGACTTATAAAAGGATTGTTGTCATCTTATCAGTAAAGCCCCCGGGTGTTTAAAAAGCAGTAAGAAATGTTAATCATTCTAAAAAGAAATCTATAGTCAAAATTTTGTTTATCGACCATGAATGACAATAAAATGTAAAGGGCAACAGACTGTTGGTTTGTTTATTGGTTTGAGGTGATTGCACCGCTGATGTAAGACTAAGTCAAGAAGTATGCACACCTGTCTATATACACACACCTTTCTCTAGAAATGACTCCTTGAATGTCTGGTTTACATCAACACATCCAGTCACACCCTAATGCTTGTGATTATAAAACTCTCACTAGACTTGCTAATGTTGGATGCTTTATTTCTGAATATAAGTCATTTCTTGCCTGTGATATTTGACTGTACAGTTTAATATGATGTACTAAGGGAACAGTGTATTATTGTGGACTCCAGAACTCCTTTTGTTCTTTGACAGTGTCCAATGACAGTCTGAATTAAAAGCATTTTTTTGCTATGAACATGATACTAAATGATACATTAAATCATGCAATGTAGGTGACTTTTCTAATAAGTCTACTAAGTTATTTTAAGATAAGATACTGCACAAAACACCCAGTCATTTCAGTGTTTAAACAGTTAGAAAGCATTATAACACAAACAAAAAATAAACTTCACAATAATAATGCAAGCAATATTTCAATCAGTATTTCAACAGTTTGTCTTGTACATGCTGGTGAAAATTGTTAACACAGCTACCAATATACTTTAGTGGCTGTGAACTAATGAGCATGAAATCACCCTGAAAACATTTCTTCATTTAGTCCACATCAACAGAACCAGTTCTTGCAGTTTGTGGCCCAGTTCAGTGAGTTCAGGAACACAATGGACCACTTCTACACGCTGACCTCTATAAACCAGTCCCTGTGTGAGAGCAAAACTGAAAGAGTGACATTGTGATATTTCATATGAAGAAGCGAAGTGAACTTAATAGAAAGCATGAGCGTTTCTTCCACTTTTTCCTTTCAAAACCTCCAAAAAATCCAGGCAACTGCTGTCAGCATTCTTGTGTGGAAATGGAAACCAGACACTGAGATAGCCTGCAGATGTCTCCAGGGAAACCACGAGCCCTCCAACCACAAACTTTGTAATTATCTTATGACTACATTTCACATACATTAAATAATGAATTGAGAAAACAAATAAAGCTTTCATTCTATAAATTATAAAGCCAGTACAGTTACACTAGTTATTTTGCATGTACGCCAGGTTTACAAATTTAAACAAACATACAGTAAAACTCCCTGCAATGTTTTACAACCAGGATCCAGTCCATTGCTCTTTAAACCTAAACAAAAAACCTCTGCAGCTAAAAACTGGATAAATCTGGATAAACAGTGGCCAAACTAAAACAATGCACCTAAATATCTCTGGTCTTCTTTTGAGCTTCATATTTGTCCTGGAAGGAAAGTCTTTTAAACTTGCATGTTGCCAGATGGCAAGTTTTGAAATGAAGTCTGCAAGCTCAATGTGGATCTTTATAAGACCGTTCTCTCTTTATGCTCCTTTATTATCCTCTCACATGTCTAAAACACCATGTCGACTTTCTCACATATAACCAGTTCAATAATTCAGTTATAATTACATTTTACATTCTCCCTATTCTTATGCAAGGCAGGATTATAAGCAGTTTATTTGACTTTTTTCCGCTGTTCTCATGCGTGACTGAACTGAGAGCTCCCACACTATTCCCACACCTTCTGACCAACTGATCTTTCATGACTTACCCAGATGTTTGTGATTACTGGATAAGGATTAAAAATATTAAAAATTGCTGTTACAAGAAAATGGAATTCAGCTAATTCTAGCTGTTGAAATGTTTATTTGTATATTTCTATATACAAAAAAAACATTTTAAAACACATTTACAAACAAAAAATATTTTCCCTGGTTTTCTATGCGTGGAAATCCCGTTTCTAAAATGACCAATTCACCCTTCACTCTGTTACAGCAGCTATTGATATATTTAAATGTAAATATTTACATCAATAGCTGCACACCTCAAACGTTCTTAAACTTCATTGGAGGTTTTTCAGGGACAAGCCTACACATCCTCTACAGCAATGCTTCATGTTATGCTGGGATTGGTGTAGCGTTAAGGCTGGTAAAGGGTTAAACTGATTTCTGAGGCAGGTAAAGACGACCAGCTGCCACCTGCTTTGCTCTGAGTGTTGAGAAGGTCCCTCTGGTATTTCAAACATTAGGGCACATTAAGCATGGAGATCATTCCATACTTGGCTGCAAAATGTAGCCATGTGTTAAGTTTGTGAGGGAGAACTACACCGTGACCAAGCTGGAGATTGTCATGACTTTGTGGGTGTTCAGCTGTACAACATCACTTTTCTGTCAGGCAGACTTTCCCAGTATTTTTTTGTTACATTGTTCCCTAGGGTTGTTTCAATATGGCTCCATTTTCAGGCTGTAAGATGGACATTTTTAACACTATTACAATTTTATTATGTAAATAATTCACTAATTCAAATATTTTAATTATATAGATAATTCACTAATTTTACATACAAATTCAACTGCAAAAAAATAAATTTTACAAACTAGAAGTTACTTTATTTGCTGATCATACAAGTGGCTAATTAAGCTAAAGCTCTAAGAAATGACACTGGTAGACTATTTGACTCCATGTATTAGTTTGTGGTTGTAAGTAAAGTCTGGCAGGTCATAACTCAGGTAAACAGTCTAAATTAGAGCAGTAGAAGAGTCCTGAGGCTTGTATGCTGGGATGAGAGCATGAACAAGCACGCAGGAAACTGAGGAATTTGTGGTGCACCACTTAGGTGTTGGCATTTAAACCAAATTGTTTTCTGGTGTGCATTGATGAAAAATGGTGTCAGTCCCCATGATGACTTCATGTTCTGGGGGTGGGAAATGGTTGTTGAGTGTTCCTCTCAGCTGGTTCACATTCGGTTTGTAGGCTTAAAGCTAGTTTTTATGCCTTAACTGGACACTACCTTCTATGTTCATAACTGTCACTGTCACATTGTTTTAACATATTGTTACAACATTTCACCAAATTCAAGAATGAATACATTCAGACAAAATATTATGTTATAAAATATAAAAGAAGTGATGTGCACAAAATATTTAAGATATCACTGATTAGACAGCAATGATAAGCTAAAATAAATTATTATCCTTTTCAATAAAAAACACTATACTTTAAGTACCACCCCCAAATCACTTATTAGATCTATATGATCTGTGATCTCATAAAAGTAAATTTTCTCAAAAAAGTTAGCAGTTGGCATCAATCTAAAATAAATGCTGTGCAATTTGATATCTTTTGATAAAAAATTTATATTTGTTATCTTGTTATCTTTAAGTGTGACATAAGTGTTAAAATTTGGGGCTAACACAGCACTAAAGTCACTGAGAACTAACAAAAAGGTATGTTATTTGAAATTGTTGTTTGAGATGAGTTTCAGATTTTACAGCTATGAATGGATGCATGTTCAGATACCAAACAAAAAGTCTTGGGGCTGGAATCACAAACAATTTCTTAAGATTAAACTTATAAAGATTCTAAAGTTTCTTTAGTGGATTTCCCTAACATAAAAGGCATCTTAACATCAATGTCAATTCTTACAAACTTTTTTTTTCTCACGTAAGAATGGTTTTCCAGAAGAATGATTTCTTAGTTTGAAAATGAGGAAAAATCCACTCGTGCGATTAGCACAATTGATGAGGCAGCAACCCAAAGTTCCACCATCTAGAAAATCAGGGGACAAGTTACCAATTTAATGATCAACTTAAATAGACCACGCCCACTGCCTACTCTTATATAAGCAAAAGTAAATATTAAACTATATCTGAACATTCAGTAAGCTACACAAGTTAACACCACTGGGTAAAAAGCCCATTCAATGTTAGCCTAAAAAACATAAGAATTCTATTTGTGAATAACAAATCTTCTTAACTTTTGTTTTAAAAAGTTCCAGCCCCTGACTTTGCAAAGTCTGAAAACTGAACTTTAAAAATCAGCTGCAATAACTGAATAATTAAAATCGCTCTTGCTTTGCTATCACGCACAAACCATCTATCAATTACACATCCTGATATTAGAAGCAATTATGGCAATAAATAACTGCCTCAGAGTTGCAGAAGGGCGGCAGCAAGTGGGTTTCACAGGTTTCAAGATAGAAATTGCTCTGCTGAAGCACATACTTGCTCTTGCATGACCTCCTACTTACTGCAAGCTTTTCAAGTGAGATTTGTAAGGGTCATTAAGCTCTGTCAGTATAAAGAGCAGAAAAGACAAGAAGGATCTTTTAAGTTTAAGATATAGAACTTGTTTTTGGGTTCTGTCATTAGCTACCAAAGTGGCTGGGCCTCATTTCCATTTCAAGCCTCTGACTGTACCGTCTTTGGAATCAGTGGTGTCATTAGGGTTCATAAAAGTTAACATCACTTACCAGTGTTTTCTCCAATGGCAACTGTCTTCTAAAATTCTCTCTGTTCAAATGGTTTGACAAGATTGCCATAGATTGTTACAGAACAAATGTTGTGGGACGTTACAAACTGACAGGTAATATTTTGGAGAGTTGGTTCAAATATATACCAAGTACAACATTTGCATTAATAATAGTAAAGCTGAAAAACATTTCATGTTGTTTCACACCCTTTTTGAGGCAATGATCCAATTACACAGACAAATTTTAGCTGAAGGTTTGTGGTCCTGGTGGAATGTAATTCTGTAGCATAGAAAAACTCATTGCAGTCTCATTATTGAACTCTCTTAAGGGTTTATTAGTACAACAAACAAGAACTTAGTTGAAAAGATTTAAACGTTAAGTATGCACGCTTAGTGTTCTCTATAGCATGGTGTTTAGATGAGTAACTCAACACTTGAGATGGTTGGTTCCTGTTTCTCAGGTTTCACTCAGACATTGCATAACCTTTGACACTAGCTCCTCTTTCTTGACCCTCGAGCGCATGTTGACCCCTCGACTTTTCAACCATGCCTGCAGAGTCGCCGAGTTGACCTTTGAGAGCTGAGAAAAAATATATCCTTTTTAATTAAATAGGGCAAAAGTATTTTTAATTTTTACAATATCAACAATGTTGATATGTTTTCCACAGAAAGGACATTGATGGTCAGGACATACAAAACTTACTCAAAGCATAACGCATCCAAAATATTAATAAACATGAAAAGGGAGGGGAATGAGTAAAATCAATTCTGTGGAAATCATATATTCTGTAAAGAACTGCATATAACTCAATTTTATGACAAATACATTAATGAGATTTTTTATTGATGTGTCCTGAGGGAAACTCTGCAGAGAACTCTACAACCTACAACAGCAAAGTTCACGTACAACTTTATTGTTTTAATTGTCCAAGGACATCAATTAAACCATAACATGAAGTCAGAATTAGTAACATTAAATATCAAATAAATTAAATATTTAATATGAGTCTTTAAATGGCTACATCTGTTAGCAGCCTCCATCATGAATATATTAGGTTATCTTTACTTTTAAGATCCTTAATCAAGGCCATGAACACATGCCAGGTTTGTAATAAATTTTACTTAGATAATGAATGCCGATCTACAGTCATACTGCTAGAACACTGTTAGCAAATGTATTAAAGTGCATTTGGTATGATACAGGATGAAAAGAAGAAATTAGAAGTTTGGTTTTAGAGAATAATCAAAATAAGAATGGAAAAGATGTAATGAAACATTGTTTAATGCCTCTCTTTGTGGGGCATTTCTCATTAATTACTTAAACTATGGTGGCCTGCCATGGTTTATTTTGTCCTGCCATAGTTCCAGAACGAACCAAGGACATTTTTGCTTCTCATAATATTATAAAAAGGTTCTGTAACATAGTTTGTTGCCCAGTTGTTTCGACAAAGCATCTGTCACTCACAGTCAGTCAGGAAGGTTAGGTATTGGTAATTTGTAGTACTATATACAAACATTACTGTTTATAATTAAAATAAGAAAAAAATGTGCTTAAATACAGTACCTGATTGTTTTTTGCGTACTCATCCACATCTCGCACACTTTGTTTGTGTCTCTTTGGTTTTGACTCAAAAGTATCTCCCTAAAGATGAGAGAAGCTGCATTACAAGTTGCACAAACACACATTTCTGTCAACACAGCAACACCTCATTAATCAGACTCACAAAGAATATTTTTGGGGAAAAACTGCACTGTATCATCTGCTTAGTTTGCCAAAATCTGTGCCCCATACTGTGTGCAAGGCCCCATGATAAATTCAGCAATTTGCAAACTTTTTGTTTCCCTAAGAAAATACTAGTGGCGCTCGCTTGTGCAATCCTCACCACAACAATAACAGGGTTTAATAGGATAGTTGCCAGGGCATTGCTTCTGCTGTGTTGCTATGTTGTTTCTGAGAGGCTTTGTGTGGTTGCTAGGACATTTTGGGGGGCATGAATTAACTCAACTGAGTCAACACTGAGTCAACACTAAGCTGATAAATGACAGTCCATTTACTTACAAATGTAGCAGCAATAGGCCACAAAATTTCAGTTCTTAATTTGTGTCTACAGCACAAATGTTACATGCTGACAGTCAATATATTGGAGAGTTTGTCAATGTGTCAGTTGCATGGCTTACCCCTCTTTTACTGGGAATCTCGCACATTCTGGGCTGTGTCTGTAGAAAAGGCTGTTTTGGAAGAACCATGGGGACTCCACTGTTGTTTATTTGCCTCTTATTAAAGGGGAAGGACAACCTCTCAGGAGCTGGCTTACACAACTGGGGAGAAGAGACTGGAGGTGTGGAGCAGTGAGGCTTGGAGGAAGACTTTATAACTGGCATCAGTCTCTGTCCCTGTAGTCCCCTCTGAAGTTTCTCTGCAGCAGACTTAGTCACATTTATGTGGCAGGTGTGTGATTTATTCTTGAAGATTGGTACAAACTTTGGTCTTGGAAAGACTGACTGTGACTGTCTCTGTGCAAAGTCACCATTTGTACGACAGGAAGAGAATCGAGTTGTCGAGTTGATGAAAGTCCCACCTTTTTGGCTAGAAGACAATTCCAAACTGAGGCTCTTTCTCTTTTCAGTGTATTTACCAATGGAGTCAAGCTGAGTATAGTGGAGTTGTGCTGTGTGCTGTGAGAAGCTGCTGGGTCGACAGTTCAGTACAGCGCTTCTGCTGTTTTCTGTTGTCACATTTACAGGCAAGGCTCCAGAGTACTAACATTTGAAGAAAGTGAAGTTTGTAAAAGGGTACAATTTCACAAGTCCCTGTGTAAAATGTGCCTGTGTGACACGCACTACACAAACTGCACGCTGCACTAACTGCACTAACTACACTAACAACATACCTGAGGTGGCTAGAAAAATATTTTATGAGCTTTAAGAGTTCTAAAAGGCGTTTCTTAGATTTTATAAATGTAAGACAATGTAAAACATAATTTTACATTAGAGCTCTCTGAAATTATCAAGAGAAACTGTCTGTTGGGCTGTGATAGACTGGCCATCTGTCCGTGGTGTTTCCCTGTGTTTGGCACAACTGGGATAGGCTTCATGTGTGGTGCAAAGAGCGGATGAATAGACGGACACAAAAAAACATGACCCATATACAGCCTGTTATAACTTCATTTCCACAGCTGTAAGCTTTAAAGAGACATGACATAATACTTCTCAGTAAGAAAGATTTTAGATTGATTTGAAACATTTCAGTGTTTCAGTCCATGGCTTTTGTCAAAGGGTATTAACATCACCCTGCAGATCTGGCCAGCACATATTAAACCTCAGCCCATCTGTCTAACTGTCAGTGTCTCCACTGTGCCAACGACTAAATGGAAGAAGTGAGCTAACGTAGCATCAGGTATTGTTCTGGCGGGAATCTCACACATTATGTTTTAAATGGCATCATTCCTGCAAACTGATGGATTGTTTTATAAAGCTGTACAAACACCATCCATATGCTCACTTCTTGTATGTGTGTGAGGTCATTCGCTTAACTTTCAGGGTACGTTTTCTTGAATGTTTGTGGTGATTGTAAAACTAGCAGTACCTGACTGTATAATGATAGATTTAAGAGAAAACATAAGAAAAGTCAAGGGTAAGAAAAACAAAAAGTTTGAAATTTATCTTCCATGATGAATGTAAAACCATCTTTTAATGCACATGAGCTGTCATAACAAATGAGCCAATAGCAAATGTAATACTGTGCAACAGTCAGTTTTCAGTAGTGTTGTGCTTCATGTCACATGCAATTCATGAATGCTTAAATCACTATGGGTGTAATCTGAGTCTTATAGCAACTGATCACTCGCCCTGTCTAATTGAATGTATCAGTTTGTATATACATGTGTATGTAATACCTCTGAGACTGGTCTGATTAACTCGTTGTTGTAGTAGCAAGGCTTGTTGGCCATCTGCAACGGAAAACCACATATACTTTTCAGGCCTGTCTGCAAATCGGATATGAAGGCTCTCAGCACCCCCTGCAGGTCAACTCTGGGAAAACACTGTACTGGTTGAGTACGGATACAGCACATTGGGTATCTGAGAATGAGGTTAAAGAAAAACGTCTTTAACTGTAAACAGAGAACAACTCTTAACTTTCCAAATAAATAAAATGTGCTGTAAACTGCACAACACTAAATTAAATAAATCATTATAACAACATGTTTGTAGTTGTAAGTTATATCTGCAAAATTTGATTAGACCGCATCCCTTGCATGTTAGATCAATGTGAACATGGGTTACATAATATTAATAATGAGAAACTTGTTTGGGACTGAGGTTAAATTCACAGAATTCTGAGAATGAATACATTGTATTTCACAATGCACATGATGACATCATTTATTTCTATTTATTTCGTGCATGTCCACAAGGTGTCATTATAATGTTGCATAAGTCTAAATTACTGCTTCGCAGAAACTAAAATCTCCAGCATTATAGTTTGAGCAAGCCAATTTCTTTCTTTGTTTAATACCCTCATAAATGTATTATTTTTTATTTTAAAATTACAGTTTAATACTGTAAATATTAAAAAAGAAAAATGATTTGTTTTGTATTTAATAGAAAATGTGTGTCAAACTTCATGCTAAACACAGATGAAATCATCACTAACCATAAACTACAGCATCTGTTTGTACTAAAGGATACGTAAACAGCTTGTCACCTATTGGTTTAAAGTAGACACTGCAGTAGATCACTTTCTCTTCACTTACTGAGGGAAGCTGGTACCCATACTAATCCAGTGGTGAAAGAGAGTTCCAGAAACAGAAAGAGAGAGAAAGCCAAGTCAACACAGGGCCATTAGTACAGTTAGAGTAACATGCAGTAATGTAGTCTTCTTCAATGGGCAGATTTTCCCATCTCTGTGTATGTGTTAACTTGTTAACAAGCAAGCATGTTTAAAAACATGTGGATGTGTTCAAGACTTGAACAGATGGTGTATATACAACATAAATGGGCAGGAGTACATGTCGGCACATACAGACAAGCTCTGTGTGTTATACCAAACCCTACTATTGAGTCTGTTTGTGATCAAAGGTTAGATTTCAGCCACTAAACCAAACAGAAACTCACACGCATTAACAGAGTGCTACTGTCAGAGTCTCAGCAGGCTACAATTCCAAGATAATATTCTCGCTATTCAGGCAACCCTGTTCCTGGAGGCCCAGTGTCCTGCAGAGTTTAGCTCCAACCCTAATGAAACACACCTGAACCAGCTAATCAGGATTAGTAGAAGGCTACAGGCAGGGAAGTTTCATCAGGGTTGGAGCTAAACTGTGCAGGACACTAGCCCTCCAGGAACAGGATTGCCCAGCCCTGCTCTAAACTAAAGTTCCTCTAAACTTTGTTAATATGCAAATCAGACCCTGCAATGTGTATGAGATGCATGTTTTTAGCATAGTTTTTACCATGCTGTACCAGTGCTTCTGGAACTCTGAGTAAGACTGGAACGGACATTCCTGCGGAATTCTGCGACTGATACTGATCAGCTGACCTTTCTTCATACTGTCCACATGAACACACACCAGGTGCAGAAAATAATACAATGATGCTTTATTTGCACACAGGACCAAAAATGAAAGTCCTCATATTCTCACATGCCCACACACCTTGGTAGAATGTGGCACCAGTTGTTTGCCGTGGCTATATGAAGCACAGCATCACAGGTGCCGAGAAAGTTTTCCACAACTGGAGTAGGGAAATCAAAATCCTTAATCTAGCAGAAGACACAAGAGCATGCATATTAATAACTCTTAAAAAGAAGCTTGAAGACATGTACATTTTGTGACACTGGCACAAACTACAAAAAATTTACTTTGTAATGAATTTATTTTTTAAAGAGGTTTTCTGAACACTCCCCCCATATGCCATTGGTTCGACAGTCCCCCCCAAATAATGCCATCCATGGGTGAGCCAGTATTGCTGTTTTGGACAATTAAAATAAAGTCATACTGGCTTAATTGCCTTGAAATGGATTATTTGTTGCTAACTCTGCATGTTCAGCTGGAAAAAGAGACTGTATTTTAACACTGAAACCTTACCACTCTCAGGTTAGAATAATGTAGATAAGTGACTAAGGCATAGGGCATGAATTGTGCCTAAGGTATAACACTTTATAATGGCAGTAAAGTGGTTTATAGGTTAAAAGCGGCGAGACTGAGGTTTGAGGCTACAGACAGGTGGTGTCTGACTGCTTACCATAACTGGGGGAAGTCTGACTGTGTTGGCCTCCACGCTAACACATAACTGAGTCTCTGTGATGCTCAGCTCTAGAACTGTGAGTGAATATACAAGAGCACATCCTCAGGGGACATGAGAGTAAGTAAATGTAAGAGAGTGTGGGAGTGAATAAAACAGAGAGGAAGCACCAATGTGTGTGTGTTATCATAAGTGAGTAAATAATAAAACACATGTAGGTTTTATGATGGAGTGCAACACCATAAACTGTGGCCTGCAGCAAATGACTCTGGGCTAAAGGGAAAGGAGAATTACCTGAAAGTTTAAAAGTAGGAGGTCTACTAAGAGCGTAGTTAGTAATTAGTAATAATTATGTTTTCATTATTAGTCATATATATGTATTATTTTTTTTAAACTAGTGTTTTTCCATAAGTGCTTAACTTAGTTACTCCCAGATGGTGGGTAACAGGGGAAATCAGTAACTAACAATGGGAATAGAAATGTCAGCATCCTGTGCCAAAGTATTATGACCACTCCCACCTACCAACTGCGCTGAGTTTACCAGAGTGAGTGAGAAAATCATCTCCTGTAAAAAGCGAAAACAAACATTATTCAAGATATTGGAAGATGGATTGTGATGAAGAACAACATGTTTACTTACACAGTAATTTACTTACAACATGTGACATGAGAATGTTACAAACTGGTATTGATGATTTAAAGAATAAATAAGATTGTTGATAATGTGTTTTAAAACCAGCACAATTATTAAATGAGCTTGAATGTTTGTCTATTTTTCTGCACAGCTTTAAAACTCCCCCAGACCTCTCACAGCCAATAACACAGTATGAAAGTGTGCTCAAGGACTATAACACACAAGTGTTCAAGAAACGACCTTCAACACAAGGGCACATACTGTCTGGTTGTCTTATCGTCTACTTGCTTTCACTTTAACATATTTCATATCCACATTTTATAATCAGATCCATTTCATATTCATATCTATTATTTCATAATCACAAAGCATAGTGATGGCTGACCTTCTAAATGACTGTAGATTGAAAGCATCACACATACATGTACATGTTTGTTACATGTTTTCCGGTTAATTATCATTACGTTAATTAGTAACATAATGCGATAACAGTAATAACAGTCATAACAGTAATTCATAACATCACAATTGGACTTAACTGACCTTGCCTAATAAAATGTAAGGTTTAAACTGAGGCTGAACTAACACTGGATTTGCTGACATATCCCTTGATCCAAGGTAATATAAATATTATTTCAGTGAACAATGATTTACTGTCATTGCTTAATGCCTGTGTTATAGGCATTTCTACCTGACTGTAAAGTAAAATACAAACACTCAACTTTGCCTTTGTGGATTTATATGGCTCTTGTAAGTGTATTGTCTCAGGAATATTGTCTCACCTGCAATAAGATATTGGCCAGCTTTATTCCATTTGGGGGCCAGTTTAGCAGTCACAGAATAAGACAAACAGGTTTGCAGAACAGCAGGAAAAACCCTTTGAGGACGGGTAAACTACAAAACAAAGATGTTTATGGGATAAATGATAGTCCTGAGATAGATTTATATTTGCTTAGCATCAAAGCACATAATTCTACTTACATGGTTTGTGTGTAAAGAAAATGATTAAATATTATTAACTTATGTTCTTTATACAGCTATATTACAATGTCTTTGGCTTTCTGGTGTTCTGTACATCTGTATTTACAAGATGTAATTATGTAATTCAGAATCAGAAGTGCCAGTAAAACAAGCACCACTATTGCTGTTGTTTATAACAAGGTATGCTGATTTGATCAGACTCCTAAAAATGCCCTGCCAATGGCTCAGAACACCTTGTATTACCACAATTAGGCATTTATAGCCATACTACTGTAAAATACATTTTGCTGATGCTAATAAATGAGTACTAGAAGCATTATGGCGCTACACTAATGCTTGACAGATTTGCCTGGAAATACAACTAAGATATACAGCTTGTCTGAGGAGACTAAGTGGCTGAACAAAGTCCCCTTAAACTAACCTGCAAACCACGCATCCATGCAAAAGCCTGAATGTTGCCTTTCTCGTGAAACATATTCTTAGAAAGAGTGCAAGAAAGACAATTAAAACAGAGAGGTTAGCAAAAAAAAAACACATCAATGCTACATTAAATAAGAAACAAAGCTGATGACAAAGGATTCGCAAATAACAGTACACAGATTTTCATTCACTACTCTTTCTGTTCATTCATTACTCATTCATAACTGCATCGCTACACAAGTACAAAAGGCATGGAGATTACATAAGCAACATAATCAATTATTCACTAGTGTTCCCATTGAAGTCTGACAACAATTTGTAAAACCCAGCATAAATGTGTGCCAGATTCAAATCAAAGGCGCTACTGAAGGGGCAACATTGGGCATCTTGTTAGCTGCATTTGACACTTCCTGTTAACTGGCCTCAATTCAGGACAGGAAAAGTGATGACAGAGTGTGTGGAATGTGCCTCAAATATTTTGCTTTGCACGGGACGTGCCTCAGCACGAGTTGTGCCGACACACGCACACACACATGCACCCACAGATCTGAAGTCACGCACATGCAACATCTCACACTCCACTGACAGGTGCACATGCACGCAAGGTGATGCAAATATCACGAACACTCATAAAAAAGCAGCACGTTAACATGCAATGACAAGAAAGACAATTTAAATAATAAGTGTTTTGCCTACATGGCTTGTAATAAAAAGTGTTTTTACATTAATTCAAAACATTATTAAATAAAATCATGTCACATAACAACACAATAATTATATGTGCGTGACTTATATTTGGCATCTGAGGAAGCTAAAATATTTAATAGAAAAATAACACTTTAGGGAAAAAAATTTGGCCAGCAGCAAGTACGCTTGCATTTGCGTAAATTGTGCAACTTACTCAAATGCAACCGCAATAGTTTATATCTGGAATATATATACATATATATATATATAATTATGATATATAATATCATGTGATAGGAAAATGTGACTTACAGTCATTACAACAGTAATACCCCCAAAATGACCCAGAACAGGTGAGGCAACAATGTTCGGGTATATGAGCAGAAGTTCTCTGAAAGAGAAAATAATCATTGATAGCAACAGAATAAAATCAAGATAAATTTGACACTTTGGAACTAACTTTTTGTTTAGCTTCATGCTAAGCCTGATAAAACCATTACTGATCTTTAAAAGACCAATTGTGGTGTACTGGTTAAAGAGTTGGGCTTGTAATTAGTAGGTTGCTGGTTCGATTTCAGTGCTGGCAGGTAGCAAATAAAGTGCCCTTGAGCAAGGCATCTAACCCCGATTCCTCCTTAGCAAAAATACCACATTAGCAAAAATGCACTGCAGGGATAGCTACCCACTGCTCCGTGTGTCTGCGTGTGTTCACTCGTCACGAAGGATGGATTAAATGCAGAGGCAATGGGTAACATTAAAAACATGTCACTTTTCACTTTCAAAACACCTTTACCTGTCTGAATGACCCAAAACATCTGACTAGCAGGTCTTCAACACAGCTTTAAGACCCTGCACACCTATCTTCATATTTAAATCATCATTTACTAAAACAATTTCAATCCCACCTAACTGACATCATATTAGTTTTCCCTTTTACCTGCAGGTTTTTACTTGCTTGTTTCTCAGCTCTCCTTCATCACAACAGTTTGGGAGGATCAGATTGACACAGCACAAACTCCTGAGCTCCGGAAGACGGATGAAAAACAGCGGCTGTGTTCCACTTCCACTCATTCTGAGGGAGAAATGTGGGTTTATTTCACCAAACCACTGAGCTGTGTCCACACACACTTTTTTCTTATTTTAGCACACTGGCCCTCTGATTTATAAACAATTAATTAACCTCAGACTATATGTCCATATACAGCCCATATGTAAATCCTTACAGGAAGGAATGAATGAATAAACAAAAAAGAAAGAAAAAGATAAATAAAGAATGTAGTTGCTTTACTTAGTCTACAGTCCGAAGTTTTAATTGTGATACTTCAGCGCGGTTTTGGCGGTAAGCACATTAAAGATCGCGTGGCCGTTTAAAGGAGCGTCACCAAACAACTGTGAATTTTAATAAACTATTTATTAATAATTGTCGTTTTTATACGCTATGATTAATAACTGAGTTGCATAAGTACTGCCTAAAACGCTGTAAAAACAACAGGGCAAACGAAATTGCAATTTTTTAGTATTAGTAAGAAAGTGCCACGTTAGATCTGTAAGCAAACTTTTTCAAAGACAGCCACTGTCCAACAATTATTAAAGTAGTACAACCATTTTTAGTGTTTTAAGCAAGACATGTTATTGCTATATGGCTAAAAACCTAAGCAAGGAACTCGGTTTGGTGTGGCTGTAAAAGCGCAGCTGGATTATCGTGAATGAACATCGAAGTGAAAAGAGATAAACTGCCGAGTTTCCGTATCGCGTGAGAACTACTTTCGTGAACTTGAGCCTTGTCACGCTGTGGCCTTTTCAACATTATATATGACCGTAGGACTTCACTGACAGACAACTATCCAATCAAAACAGACACGCTAGGCAAACGAAACACAACTCCATCCAATCAAATGTCTTGTAAAACGGAATGGGCGTTGCTTGCCGTGTTGGGAAATACAATTGTTGGTAAGTGCAGTACAGAAGTACGTGACTTTGTTTGATAAACTGGGAAACTTCTGGGAGAGTTTCTTTGCGATTTCCTTTACAAATAACGCACATTTACATTAACCAATGGCAGACAACGGGACAGACGGAAAGGGTGTTAAATATTATCGGTTGTCAGAGGTGGAGGAACGCAACTCTTATAAAAGCACATGGATTATCATTCACAACAAAGTGTACGACGTCACGAAGTTTCTTGAGGAGGTGAGTGTTAAATATGTTGAGAAAACAGCTTGGTGCAAAGACACATCGTTATCATTTAGGTCAGTGTAGTTTTGTAAGACATGCACGTTGCATGTATACTGCATTATATAAACAAGCATGTATTATACTGTTTTGGTAAATGCAGTGTGCGCGCTATAATAACACGAAAATATTATATTTTATATATGACATTTTAAATACTATATAATATTATCAAGGCATTGATAATGTCCGTTTATACCTCCTAGTCCAAAGGTTTGGAGTTGACACAACGATTAAATAACGATTGAATAAACTTTTACCAAGTGCCCACAGAGTTTGTCCAGAACGATTTAATCGTAGGTAAAACAACATGATTCTACAGCAAATCTCGCTAAACATATAAACTGCTTAGCTTTTAGAAAATAGCTTTGGTTTTTGGTAGGTTTCAAAAGGTCATATTTGAATGGAAGGAAGCCAGTTGTAAAACACACACACAAAATTGCGTGCTTTATCAGATACCCACATTTCCAATCTTTTCAGTGCTATCTAGATTAAGAAATATATAGTCTAGTTATCTAAACAAACTAGATCTAAAAATGTACCGAAGTAATTTAAGCATAGACTTTCATGACCCAGCACATTAGTGTCTCTGCAAAGCACAAAGATATAAAATGAAGGAAAAAATACAACATTGCCTGTATAAATAAAATATGCTGTGAAAACCTTTTAAATAACTATTATTAATATTATTATTATAGCTCAGATAACACTTTCCCATGCAACAATCTTAAGTACTAGGGGTCAAAAAGGACTTACAAACATTCATGAATTTTGTTGAGTGGTGATCTTATGTATTACTGCTCACAGCACCCAGGAGGAGAAGAGGTTCTGCGAGAGCAGGCGGGTGGAGATGCTACAGAGAGCTTTGAAGATGTTGGGCACTCCACAGATGCACGGGAGATGTCCAGTTCTATGGTCATAGGAGAGCTTCATCCAGTAAGTTTGTTAAAGCCGTCTGCACAATTTTTGCACAAAGGATAAACGGGCAGTAAGAGATTGACTTTTTTATAGTTTCTGATATATGATGTCACACTTTTGATGTGAATTGTGTTATTTTCCACACTGTTCTGTCTCTCTGAGGTGTCTAGAACTGAGCCAAGCACTCACTGTGTCTCACTGTCTTGAGCTTTCATCTGGTATCAAACCTGTTGATTCATAGTTGTATCCACAAAATCCCAGATGTTTTCCTAGCCCCACAGGGGTTTGAGATACTATCAATCCATGTTTTATTCCAGCAGGAGAAATCGTAATGCTGCTGGATTTAGCACAGATGTTATCAGACAGCTTCTATGACAGTTTTAGTATACAAAACAAAAACCTGTTACATTAGGAATTACTGTAAAATTAATCCTTATGTGCGAACTTTATTGTGCTTTACAAAACATTGTTATATTCTCATTGGACTCACATTTTATTTTATGCATCGTAAACAAACTGAAAAATATGTATGAATTTAAGTAATTTATTTACACAAGCACATTCATTTTATTCTGTTTTTCCACAGGACGACAGGCATAAGCTTGACAAATCACCAGTGCGTAAACCATTTTGATAGCATTATTTTTCATGCTTTTAACAAACATACAGTACAGCTTTGCACTTTGTTTTCCACAAACATTCTGTGGCCTCACCCAAACTTGCTTTTGGTTTCTCACTTTAACAGGAATCGTTTGGAACGGCTAATCAAGAAACTACAAGGTAGGTTGCGCCTGCAGGTTGTAGGCTGCTTTCATTGCAATTTATTTAAAAAAAATGTGAATTACAAAATTAAGGCCTTGTATAGTTTATGTGAACATTTTCTCATTTTCAGGATCATTGTCTAATTTTTTCTCTTTCTTATGAATGTACGTTATTATTAATTTTAGCTAGTTTTTAACTGCTAAATTACAAAAAGTAATGTTTCTCTGATTCTTGCTTTAGCTGGTGGTCAAACTGGTTGATACCTGCTGTCGCTGCAGTAATTGTCACATTGATGTACCGTATCTACACAGCAGAGGAGGCATGATGGAGTGCTTAATGTTGAACTACAATACCCATAATGCATTTCATGTTTCCCATTCCTTTAAAGATTAGATACTAATGAAGGCAATTAATTGTGTTAGTTTCAATGGTTGTTGTCACATAACCATTGAGATTTATATACTGATATGCAGGATTTTTTTTAAGATACATGAAAATAAATGTTAATGTAGAACCACTACTAGCATTATAAATATGTATCCTAAATATGAAGTTTTGATTCTAATGTTTTACAGTTGTATAATATGTGTACTGTTTGTTCAGTTGCTGATGATGAAAATTATAAATGTGGAATAAGCTAAATGTAATTCCAAAAACACAGTGTAATAACAATCGCATCTTAGGGCCATAAATCACAACTTTAGGGCTTTAAAAATATTGCATAATGACATTATTTTAATGACCACACAGGGGAGGAATATGTATGAACATTTCTACAATAATACAGCAGTGAAAATCTTTTATCCTCATAAAAGCAGTATAACAAATACAACAACATAATGTCACTATGCAAAATATGTTTTCTTTCCCAAACAATGACAGGGTTGGTGACACTCACTTAGGAAATCAGTGGACTTAATCAGTGGATTTAGTAAACACACTTTTCCTATAGACAGAATGCACACACTTAATCAAAAGCTTTGTATAATTACTTTATTTGTAATAAATGTAGTTTGACAACCTTCATACTTAAAATAGGACAAGTAATCTTACTACCATGAAGACAATCACATAAAAATCACTATAACTAGATCTAGATGTTTTTGGCTGCTAGTTACCCACTGCTGTTTGAATGCATCTGTGTATGTGAATGGTGCTGATACATTCCTTTTTAAACAACAGTGAATGTATATTTTTAAGACATACAAGCAGTTTTTTCATACAAATGTCTGTCTGTGAAGAATCCTGCATAAGCAGGTGTAGATGCTGTGTCTATGCCTGTTCAAGTGCTGCTACCAAACACATGTTCACAGCTGAGAGAATGACACTGTAACATGCAAGTGTTATGATGTCACATTGGCTGGAAAGCAGCAGTCAAATAAACAAAAAAAAAGCTTTATTGTTATGTCTCAATAAACCAGTAAAACACCTGTGCTTTTTGAAGTGTACGATTTAAAAGGAAGATGTATACGTGTCTGGTACTAAACTGCCTCAGGATATTAAGACAGTTAAGCTTATTTTAAAATGTAATTTTTTTTTAAATGACAAAACAATAGTTGAAGACAAAAAATAGTTTGTGTGATAAACTGCCCCTGGTTACTCAACTGGTGATCTTAAGGGACTGACTTTGAACTATTAAAACTGATCTTGAGTTCAGTTGATTAGAAGCCATTGTAAAAATGGCTAAGAAGTTACTGAAAGTATATTTTTTGCAGACAAATCTAATCTGCAAATCTAATTTCTAAGCAAGTGTCAAATACTTCTGTATTATTTTCAATATTATTCAATATTTTTCATGCCTCTGTATTGTTATTCAATAGTTAACAAAATGCAACAACATTGACACCTGCTGGTTGATCAGAGCTACAACAAACTCACAAACTTTATGATTTTTATTTTTATTAGGCAAAGTCTTTAAAGTAACACGTGTAACGCAGTGAATTGTGCTCAAGCAGTCGTTCGTACCATAGAATCAGTTTTGTATTCTAATAAAATCTAGTTCATATGTCTCATATGAGTTTTTTGGCTTTATCCATATGTAATGTATTTATACTGCAATAAAAACACATTGATAAAGTTAATAGTGTAATTGGTCAACAACAATACAAACCTCAAAAAAATGTATTTTACTAAGGTAAAAGGTTTAACTGTTAAGGTAAAGACATTAATTTGTTCAAATCTATTTAGAACTAAGTTTATAATCCAACATATATAAATTTGTTCTTTACATTAAAGTTAAAGCAGGTTAATAGGATTATTTGTGCTGTAACAGAGCTGGAGGTTTGCAGTGTGTGTTTGTTTTAGGCTGTGATAACAGCATGTTTATAAGATCTCACTGACCTGTGGCCATTGGGAGAGAAGCCAGAACAGCTTTGAGGGAAATGAAGCTGGTGTACAGACTGGGCTCCTCACATGGACAATCTGCAGCCAGTTTATGTTTCTGCTGGTTGTAATTTTGCTCTGTGCTTTAGCCTATTGCTGAGGACACTTATTACAGACACACTACCAAGTGTACAAATATACTATTTTTTATCAAATATCATAATGGGAATAAATAAATGGGAACCAAGCAATATAATTTCACATCAAAGTCTACCAAAAACACCCTCAGTGGGTGTTTCCCATTGTGTGTCCTATGACACTCAATCAGGAAGTATAGTTAGATGCACATACCTTAAATGTAAATTCTAAATTAAACAACAGGCATATGTAGAATGTAGATTCATTGTATAGTTTATCTTATGGAGATACATAGTAGACAGAGACATCTAATGTGCAATAAAGTGAGATCAGCCCTCCTTTTGTGAAATGTTTGAAAAATGTGTTTGTACTGTCTTTTTTAAACATTTAAAATTGTATTTAATGAAATTGCAAAATTAATATTACTATAATTATTATAATCTTTATACATAGGTTTGTTGTTATATACGCATTTATTTATTTATTTACGTTTACAAATAATAACTATAGTAAACTAGAAACTATAATAATAGTTAGGCAATTTCAATGTTACTGCGTGAACTGAAACGTGAGGAAATAAAATGCATGCTTTCAGATTTAAATGTATGACGAAATGAGGTGGACACGTTCTGTTTATCAGTCTAGTACACACTACAGCAAGGCGTGCTGGAGTCTGTCTGTAGGTGGGCGTAACTCACAAAAAACTGACTGTACATATATTATCCTCTGGATTTGTTAGGAGCCCTGAGGTTTATGTTCATAAATTTGCACATGTGCAGGTTAGTCTCCTTAATGGCAGATTATATCATTGGATGCAACAAGCCTGTGTTGATGAACACTATGAATGAGGAGCAGGTGGAAAATGGTATAGACTCTGATGATGATCCTCTTGAGGAGATACCCGAGTATCTGCGAGACAGGAGAAGGGCCAAATCCTTACCCGCCTATCCGGATCAAGCGACCCTGTACCACCAAATCTCCCAGAACTGCAGGAAACGCGTGAAGTTCGCCGACGCGCTCGGATTGAATCTGGCCAGCGTGAAGCACTTCAACACAAGCGACGATCCCGAGATTCCGGCCAAAGTGTTCACCAGACTGAAGAGCTTCCCTCTTCATAAGGATCGAGACTTTATAGATGACTTTTGCGTAAGCCTGAAGTCCACTCTGACTCTAGAGCGCCTGGTGCCTACTTTCAAGATGCCCGTGGACTCTGGTGACTTGGAGACGCGGCTTACGCGCTGTGGCGTCGCGCTGGAAAGTGTCACGGTCACACCGTTTGATGTACGTGGGATCATACGGGCGATGGGTAGGAGTTACAAGAGAGAGGTTGGAGTCAGATATACTTTTAATGACTGGCTGTCGTTCGTGGACGCACAAGCACTTCTTATTCCTACAGAGGCCATGACTTTTGGAGAGCGCTTCTCCTTCACTATGTACACCCCTCCTTTCCTAGATCCGAGCGCTTCTGTGCATTTCGCAGTGTACATGAAGGACGATAACTCTGAATTCTGGGATAACAACGATGGACTAAACTATACCCTGAAATACCATAGCTCGTCACCGTGCGAGACAGCAGCTTTTCACGCAATTTGAAGAGGCCATCATGCTTTTTTGATGCGTTTTGACTTTAAAAATGACCATTTCCAGAATTTTCAGGAAGAATTTCAAGCTTTTAAACTTTACTGCAAAATAATTATTTTTTCAAACTTTTCTTTTGGTGTAATTTCAAACCGCTAAAAAGCCTGTAATAAGCTCTTACAGATCCTTTAAAGCTCCTCGTGTTGTGTTCTAGAGAAGAAAGTCTATAGGCTTGGGAACGACATGAGGCTAAAATAATGGAGCAGATAATGACAGCGTCTTTTTCTGAGATATTCATTCATGTGAAGCTGTGACTGAAGGTTTAAGCTGGGCGCTACTTGAGGTGTGCTGTAGAAAGTTTGGTAAACTGCACACCCAAATGTCAACTATTACAATTTCGAAAGTTGTTGTTGTTAGATGTTTTTTAATGTATCAAAACATGATGTACACTATAATTTGTAACACAGAGTGTTAGGATAAAACGGATATAAGTGTAAATGTAAAATGTAATAACATACAAACAGCAAAATGTTTTAATTGGATGATCATTTAAAATGATTTAATTGGTGCTCTGCTTTTAAAGCGTTTAAATCTATTTTGATATGAATGACATTGGAATGAACGGTGACTGCTAAATTGATGTGAAATGTCCAAATGGTTATTTGATGAAAGTTAAACAGCAATTTATCTTCTTTGTAACGATGTATTCCAGACTCAAAACAGCACAGATAGCAGGAAAATATTAAGCAAAATCTTTACAGTTGACTTAGTGACAAAGACATGAACTGAGACAAGAGGTTTAAGATAAGCCTATATGTACCCATATAAGATAAGCTACCCATCAATAAACTAAAGTACAGTCACTTTGCTGCAACTTTATATTCAGGGCTTGTTTGACTTGGTTCTTGTTTTTGACAATGAGCAAGTTTAAACCAGCTTAAGCTAAGATGATCTTTATTAGCTGGAAATCCACCATGCTAAAAAGTTTGGTTAACCACATACTCATCAAAAATGCAAGTAGCTGTTAGCTGTGATTGGCTGGTTCAGGTGGTTTGTTTGATTCAGTGTTGAATCTAGTTTCTGGAAGAGGACTTACCTCCAGAAGTTCTGTTCTGGTGCTAAACATTATTGCCTTCATACAACCCACTTGATTCAGTTTGTCAACTCATTAGCAGAGATTGCAATACCTGACCTAAATGAGTCTTAAACAGTAGACCTACAAAATGTCACATCTAATAAATGTTAGGAACACTGGAGTAAAATTGACGTCATTAAAGAAAATCGGTTATAAACTTGTGTGTTTATGTACCTGTTTAGATTTCTCTGTACTTAAAGAAGGTCATTAGGAGTTTTCAAGTCCTTTGACATTTTGTTTAATGTTACAAATGTTACAATAACTGTCCAATGCTTTGAACAAAATAATTCCAAATAAAAGATTTAATAGTGTTAATGTAATTCTTACTGTAATGATTAATGCAAGTAGCCTCTGTCAACAGTGTTTTCCTCATGAATAAATGTAAACATGCATGCATAATTTTATTTAGATCTCTGTGATGAACTGGGTCACGTTAAGCTATAAACAACCGAACTTAAACAAATCTGCTTGCTTTTCATATCAACAATCTCCATGGGCGTTGGGAAATGCGATCTTTAAACCCATCACCCCTATCACTGGGTCATTACTGACTTAAAACTAACAGAATGAGCTATTTTTAGGCACTTAGCCTTGTCAACCACCTTTAACCCTTGTGAAACCGTAAAGGGATGGTTCACCAATTCCATCGTTTGGTATATGGAACATTGAATAACCCTTACGTTATGTTCTTCTGTGGAAGACGAAATATTTTTAATAAGTCTTAATGGTTTAAGTTGATACAAAAATGATCAATTTTGAGTGAACTTCCCCTTTAAGAATAAAATTCAAAGCATTTATTTTTATATGCACAGTGAGAAAACCAAGTCTCCATGTGTGGTTAAAGTCTTACTTTGCTGTCCATACTGAAGAAACAAACATGCACATACATACCAACAAACAAACATTAACAATAAAGTAATAATACATGTAGCTATGACTTTACAAGTGTAGCTATGACTATAAACATAATATTACAGTGTATAGTGTATAATAAAGAGTCTAGTGTGTTATTATAAAGTGTAGACTAAGTATGCCAGATATGTGCTATGTACATTTTTGAATTAGGCAGACAATTTAAATTTACAGTGACTCCCTGTATTGTACATTCAAAGTATCTAATTGTATTAGTTTGTGCATCACCTAGGATTTAAAACTGACAACCTTAGGATTAGCACTGTGCTCTCATCCCTTTCATCTTATCATCATTCAGAAATCTCAAAATATTTCAACATATAATACAACTGATGTACATTTATTATAATTTTATCATACAAAGCAAGAAAAATAATACATATGTACAATTTTTGTCCATTTTTCAGATTATAACTATGGCACACTGCGACTTTAAGATGTCTGTGTAAACAGTGGAATCCATTGTAATGCCGTTCATTTGTAAAGACTCATCAAATGACAAATGATATCATAAGCATCCAGCTTCTATCCCAATGCAGATCTTCAGAGACAACATGTGAAGAACAAACAGAAGACTTTCAGCTAGAAGGTAAATCCTTTACACAGTGACATCAGTGACCACATCAAATCGGCTTCTTTTCTCCATCTTCAATTACAGTCTTCTGGGTCTCGTACATCTTGCCTATGGACACCTGTAACATCAGACAGAAATAATGTTGAATTAGATCTGATGTCTAAACATTTATAATTAAAGTCCTGTTAATGTGATTCATTAGCTTAGAGTTTGTTGACCACAAGCAGCACATCATCTCATGTTCTTTCCAAAACGTTAATGACATTTACTAACTGGTGAAAGCATCTTCAGCCATTTTGTTCTGCATTGTGGCTGTAGTACCACTGAGTGTGCATTAAATTATCAATAATTTAATAGCACGGCATCATTATTCTGTACTTTATAAAGTAAAGCGCATGTTTTGACATTACAACTGTTTCATTCTGTTGTGCCTAATTTTTGAAGACAAGATGAAACGAGAACAGCAGCACAGATGTCTGTAATTGGACTCACGTTTATTAATTAATGTTCAGAAAAGTCTTTTAAGGGCTAATTTATTTATAAATACAATTCAGGCAGGGATGTTTAACAATGAAGTTTTTTCAGTCAAAAACAGTTTGATGGTGTTTTTGTTTGATGTGTTATTATTTTAATCCACTAACATAAATCCAAATATCTGCTTCTTAAGCACTCCAGGACATGTACTGTATTAATGGACTTCAAATGAAAACTGACCATAATGTCCTGCCTGTGACTTTCACAATAATGATGTAACCTCATGGTACTGCTACAATCTCTGAGAATACACAGCTGTGTTGAATGTCACATATGCACGTAATATTAGATCAGTTTTGGTAATAAAATTCTCTTAAGTCCAAAGAATATGTTGTAATCTTTATTTGTCCACGTTTTCATGAGAGTTCAAGCCCTGACAGAGGCCAGCATCAGGCTAAATCAATACTGAACACAAAGTCAAGCCCACAGGATGCACAATGTGCAAGGACACACAGCGTATCAGCGTATGTTCTAAACATCAACCTTAAAAACTGCACGCGGGAACAAAACGATCAGACTGTATTTATTTAAACAGTCAAACTGCTGAGATAGATGTGGGTGTAACATCTCTGGAACACAATGTGGCCTCAAAGGTTTGAGACAATTTTGCACCATCATAAATAGATACTGTTTGGTCACGACTTGATAGAGAGCAGCAGTTTGAATACAGTTTATTATACAGTTGAATATAGTTTATTGTATACTGTTATGGATATGCAGAGCCATGGTTTTTCAATGGTTGACTGATGGTTGCAGATTGACTGATATAAAAATATCAAATAACACAAAAACAACTTCATTTTTAGATTTCAAGTTAAATGTTAGTTTTTTGTTTATTGGTTATTGGTCAAAGTCAAAATAGTCTACATTTTAGGTCACTATGACCTATTTTGGTCCCGACATGGTTAGTATTTGTCATGATTAGTTATAGCCAGTATTAGTCCAAACATTAGTTTTAGCCTATTTCTAATCCTTTAAATGCATTATAATTACTAGAGTTGTTAAATTTGTAAAAAAAAAAAGAACTAAGCCAGGCCAATTTTTTCAGGGAAAAAATATTGAAGGTAGTATTAGTAGAGTTTTACTGGACAGATATTGATGTGTCAATCTTTAAACATTGTTAATCCAAGTCTATGTGACCTAACTGATACAAGACAAACCCTTCCCTTAAAGTTAACATAGTTAAACAGCAGTTATGCAGAGTCCTCATAGTCCGCCTCAGTTCTGCTCTAGATTTCAAGAAAAACCTGGAATCAAAGAAAAACAGAAGCTGTGATTTATCAGTGAAAGCATAATTGTTTCCTCCTCAATCACACTTGGGTTAAAACTGTTGACACAGTGGAAAATATGTCATGGCCAAACCCGCAGTCATTGTTCTCTATACCTCAGCTACTCTATAAACTCAACAGAATTTGATCCATGTCGCCATTTTGTTTCCTGACTCATTTTCTCTATTTCTCTCTATTAAAAATACTTTAAACAATGTCAAGGATGCGATTCATTTAGAGAACACTACTGAACGAGCGGCAATTTGCAGAGCATTCAGGGAAGCGGAAAATGAGGGAAAATGATGCAAGGTTGGTAAAGAGGTTATGTGTGTTCATTTTTCATATTGATAGTTCAGCAAAGAGAAACATTAAGATCCATTTTGGAGCACAGACGGCCCTCTGTAAATACGCCCTGCGTCCCTGTGACACAAACCATCTGTCAACTTCAGCCTCTCTCTGTGTCTCCTGTCCATAACCTTTTTAAAAGGGTGCTGACGCAACCACACCCAGAATCCCAAGGGAATGCAGCCAGGTGACTGATGGAACGGTAAGGAAGAAATGTGCATTATGGTCCAGGTGCCAACCTGAGGAGTCAAGTGGCCAGCTGGTTTGAATTAAATCAAGTGTTTAGTAAAATAAGGTCAGACCGATGCTAAACTGTATGTCTTACAAGCACTACATTTTGTTTTTACTATTGTTTTGCTGGTAGCAAGGAACAAGGAGTTTAAAACTAACCATAACTTTTGCCTTGCCATCACAAACTCTGTTTGAAACATCGAGTTTGAAGTCAAACTGACATTTCCTGTGAAATACGACCTGGCAGCTCAAATTATAAATCATTACTATAAATTTACCAATGTAAACCAGGGTAAGGAGAGAGTTTTAAAAACTGATCTGTTATGTTTTTGCTCAATTATTAAAGTTTATTTTAACCAAAAGTTATCGATTGCAGCTTTAAAGTAGCAACTCTTAACTTCACTGTTTTTCAGCCAGTAAAAAATTACTTTAAAAAGGACATCCATGTTTTGTGTAAAGAAAAAATTGCATAATGTAGAATATGAAATTAATGGCCTTTTTTGAAATGCACATCTTATTGTTATCAGAAGTGAGGAAAAACACTGTAAAAACTGTGCTGTAATAGTTGTCCAAAACCTTTAACTTCTTGAAGCATGTAAAAACTCTCTCACATCATGTTTCTCACAAAAAACTCTTTCACAAAACATTTTCATTATCTACAACAGGTTTTTCCTACTTTTTGCTAGATTATAGACAGATATGCTCAAACATGTACAAACTGCCTCCCCACACCAAGGCCATTGCTGCTGCTCTTGACCCTGTTGTGCTTCCAAACCTTCTTCACACAGTCTAGATTTAGGATTTATCAGCTTTTAATATCAGTTATTAGTTAGCTGTAATATTTATAGTGCCTTTCTAGCACTTCTGCTACAGCAACAAAACCTGCCATGAACAATATTAGTTCTACTTATTATTGGCTGTTCAAATAGTCTGCAGTAAGCAATGTTATCATTATGAACAATCCATATATCCAACTTTTTCAAAGCACTATGATACTCAGCTAGGCTAACCTTGTTAATTATTACTATGTTAAAGCCAAATTCTCTTCCTTGAATGTTTTGTGCAAAATATACAAGTTGACCATATTCGTTGACAACCAGTTTTAACCAGTTTGAGCGCAAACCTCCTTCTGTCTAAAAACTGTTACATTACATACAGAGCTGAGGTAAACACATACACATATGAATACAACCCTTCATATGTTCTATTAGCCTAGTTTTGCATCAAATATTTGTTCAGACATTCACTGTCTACTTTGCATGGTGATATGAATGCTTTCAACAAGTGTACACAACTTTTGACAGTGGTTCAGCATGTCCTCTGCCAAAACAATTCCTGACGTTTTCAGGGCCAGTTTGTGCTGTGCCACCAGCAGGCATGATGTGTACATCACACTCCAAAGAGGCACATGTGCAGACTTGCTGTGAACAGACACTAACACCCTTCATCATCAATATTTTGACAGGAATTTTAAATCTGATTGACCTTGAAACTACACCTGCCATAGACGAGTGTAGGAACACATTAAAGACAAGTTACAGTAGATTATGTGGCATTGAACAGAAATATAATTAAAATAATAATAATAATTTTGTCACAAAGCATAAAGTAAGTTTTGATCTTGTGATCAATATCATATCTTGTATTATATTTAAATAGAAATGTGTATTCTCTATTATCAAGTATGTACATGTGTAGAGCATTTTCTATTTAATTGTACATTTACAGCTTGGTTTCATTTAACACACACACACACACACACACACACACACACACACACACACAGGCCCGTAGAGAAATGCAGCATCTATATTGGTTCTCCCAGCTGGTGGGGGAGCAGATGTTTTCACAGCATTTTAAAGACAGCACAAACAGCTGCCTGTGTGTCAAAGCTGAGGAATTCTGGGAGATTACAGCCTGACGTCCTAAACAGTTCATAACCAAACCTAAATATTACCAGATGGCCCAAATCTACGTGTAGCATAATGATAAAAAATACTCTAGCATATACAAGCAATATTCTAGCATCTACAGGTTAGCATATATGGTTTGTCTTTTTAGCATATATGGCATATTATTTGTACAAAGGGCAAGAAAATCACAAAATAGACAAAATTAACACTGGCAGGCAAACAATGACGAATAGATCATTTCACACGGTCAAGATGATGGTGGCCATGTCCCAAATGCTGCCTTCAGCTCTTGTGTGCTTCTTTGAAGTCCACACTTTGGAGACATAAAAGCACCTACACTGCTGGGCAGTTAGTTTCCTGTGAAGTACCAGTGTGGTCTTGGCAAAAGGGCACAGAGTACACAGCGGTCGCGACAAGACACTCATTAGCACCCTTTCAAATCATTTAATGACAAAAAGGAAACCCTGTGCGCTTACATAGACACAGCACAAGTAAAGGCCACAAGACTGCTAGTCTGCAACAGGCACCAGCTTTGGAACAGGACTATTAAAGTTTTTGGCCATACCAGATGACCAATTTAAAGGTTAAATGTGAAATTGCTAAACCCCAGCATCACTAAACAGACTTGCAAAATAAATAGCAATTATTTAATATATTTCCCAAATCCTGTTTGTCCAACAACAACTTTCATTGATTAGACAAACAGACTACACAATTAGAGCTGGGAAATTAATGTACAAATGGCTTTAATGGCTTAATGATCACACACTAAAGCTGGTATTAGAAAAAAAGAAAATGAATTACAGTGACTAACGAGTAAATAAACAAGCTTAGATACCTCTAGGATGATTATTTTGGTATTTAATATTTTAAGACTGAGGAAATTGGAAGTTACTTGTAAATCAAAACTGTGTATGTGTTGGCGTGCACAGCCTTAAGCTCTTCTGAAAAGATTCACTAGGGGGCAGCAACGTCTAAAACTACACTTGTTTGAACTTGCAGCACAAAGGACTTTGGTCTACTCATAGTGGGCACGTCCTTGTGCCCGACTGGCTGTGTTCCTCCACTAGAGGTAGGCATGGAGCTGTAAGGGCGGGCAGAAAAGGGATACGGCAATTCCCGTAGCCAATCAGCATGCAGCAGGTGCTGCCTCATGTTAATTGATGCGGTTGCAGCAGGCACCCCATTGTTGGGATGTCACACTGCAGTTTCCCAGCATGTCTTTCTCACACACACACAAACACGCACACACACAACACAGAGGTGTCATACAGCTTTTTTATCTGATCAACTGCAGTCACTGCAGAAAAACTGTTGCAACCATTCACTGACAATGAAATGTATACACATGGGCGAGGGAAATGTGTAGATGACAAGCCTGTGACTAGACTGTACTCTACATTCAGCACTGCAGATAAAAAAAAAACTTTTCTATTTGCAAAAGGTTAATGAGGGTGACACAAAGACAGGTGAGAATTTGTGCCCTACAGCCACAGGCGTCAAACCCCAAAGATTTCTAAATCTTAACCTTTACTACAAGTATCTGACGTTTACCCTTGTGTCCTTTAGCAAACAGAAGAGCAGAGAACACCAGCATGTGCTGCAGTAAAGGCACACAGAAATGAAAGATGTACAAGGACTTAAGGTTTAGGTCAAAACAATAACACATTTAAGACAAAAAGCAACAAATCCACAACATTATTTTCTGATGACATAACCTTAATGACACGGCAATGTGGTCAGGATGCTGTCAACTTCCTGACAAATAATTTGGTATGGTTATTGTTTGATTAATTCAATCCCATAATGCACTTTTTAGCAGGTTAAGGTGCTCCGCGTAGGAGCACCTTAAGGTGCTGAAGGACATCTGAAGAGTCAGTCATGCATTATTCATCATTACATTTGTCCATCTCAGGTATGACTACATTTTTCGGATACTTACTATTTAACACCATGCAAGAGATGATGTGCTCCCATGTGCATCGCAGGTACGAGTTACTGTGGAAACAATGGTGGCCCTTGGTGGCCAGGAATAAACCTGCCAGTGTGTGGGGACGTGAGGTCTCTACAAATCCATCAGCTTTCCAGCACAAATCCTACAGCTCTTCGCCCCGGGTGTCGGATACAGTGCCGATGGGCAATTCCAATCAACTGCCTTCCTTACCTTTGTCAGGCATTACCAGCCATTAATGAAACCCTCGGAATGTCATACAAGTGAACTGCAGAGAGTGAGATGGTGGAAACTAACAGATGACAGACGTGAGGGAGGGTTTTTGCATCAAAAAAATCAACGAGATTGAGTAAATTAAAGCAAGCACTTTACCTCCTACTGAAAGTTTCAGATGTATAAACAGACCCTGAAGTAAACCAGAGCGACAGAGAAGGGGAGAAAGATTATTTCTAGCTGTCTGCTCTGATCTGTTCCGTCTTTCCCCCAAAAGCTATTTATCATTTGCATTTCTGGAGCAGAATGCCAATATTAGGCTGATGGTTTGATAGTGCCTTGGTAATTCATCTGACCTCTTTGACCCATTTGTACGTCTTGTTCTGTGTGTTTGCACAGATTGCTAAAAAATTCTGCTTGTTTAAGGTCAAGGATGAGGTAGTTCTTTCTGTTGCCTTCTAGGACCACTTTGTGCGCTCTGTACACACACACACACACACACACACACACACACACACACACACACACACACACACACATAGACACAGACACACAAATTGGGAATACTACACCTCCCTACAGTAAGATGCAGAAACAGGATCTTTTCCCATTCCTCTGTGGCACAAGGGAGGGCTGAAGAAACAATTTACTTTCTCATTCCTTAAGTAGACACCAGTGCTTGGGGGGGTCTCAGGACTGCTTTGATTACCTCTTATCTTCAATTACACCAGCTATGCACCAGAAAAGGTCATGCCCTTGAAATAGTGATGGTGTAGGGGAAACCCTAGTCTTAGCTTCAGACCACGTTCCCACACTTTTTACAGAATGTCTGGTGTATACTCTCACAAAAATGCAGAAGGTGGCCCATATCCCCGGTTCCAATCTGGCAATTTTCAGAAGTCAGTCTCCACAGGTTTTCATTAGTCCACCAGGAAACAAAGTTCTCAAGGGCTTCAATGAGCACTATAAAGGCAAAACTAGTAGCTGGAAATTTAAATTTTTTTTAAAAGGTTTAAAAAGTTCTTGGCATCAAAGTCTAGAAAGATTTAGAGTTTGGAGACAGTAACATGAAAATAAAACAAATACATCAACATGCAAATGGAATATTACAAAGCATATTATAGTGGTCACTATAGATCTTTCAAATTGTTAACTTAGGGTGATTTTTTCGATTATGTCTAAGGGTCAATGACAGAGTTGACTAGAGAGCCACCTGCACTTGCCTGTTCCCAAAAAATGTGCTTTAGGGTTTCACAACCTTTTAAAGTGGTCGCTGAATCAAAAGTGCAACTTTTGAATGTAAGATGAGGGGAGGAACCCCCCCCCCCAGGACATCAACAAATACATCAAACTCTCCACACCTTCATGCTTACCTCAGTAAGAAACTCTGGAGCCTAAGATAAACAGAGGGACAGAAGAAATGAGAAGAAGGCTGAGAACTTTGCTGTCTCTGGGCTGATATGCATTCACACATAGACACAATCTTATTGTGCTCCTCGTGGGTTTTATATGCAATCTGTATGTACTGTGAGCTGTGCCAGGGCCTTTTGGGGTCAGGCAGCCCACAGCAATCATTATCATAGCAGTCACTGCTGTTTAATGATGTTTCTCCACCAGCCAGCCCTGATACAGCCTTTCAGATGCAGAAGATATGAAAATGTGATTCGGAAACAATGCCAAAAGCCTTCAGGCTAAAAAGCTATGTGTGGGATGAGAGCCGCCCACACAGGCACTCCGCAAACACCCACGTGAATGCACCCTTACACACATTCATTCACAAACAAAGTGCACTTCAACTCACTCGGTCATGCAGACACATAAACATACAGGGAGGTCAGAGGCTGTTTCGTACATTAGAGATCCTGCTCTGATGTGACTTTTTGACATTGCATGACTTATTGTATGGTGTTTGCTAATGCAAGTAACTTTTTGGTGCAACTTTTTCTGCAGTGTTTGTGTTACAGACATGAACTAGTCACTAGTTGTGTGTGATAAGGTGGTAAGATCCATATTTTTTGTTTGGTGAATGATTACATGGGTGAACAAAAAATATACTGATAATATATTGAGTTATATAATACTCATAATGAACATTATAGGAAAGACATAAGCCAAATATTAAGGGTCAGTATATACTATATACTTGGGTGTACCTAGCAACCACCCAGATAGTAACATCCCGGCAAACCATTCAGAACACCAAAGCAATACCTTGGCAACCGGTCATACCAACACTAGTATTGGAACAATATATAGATGTATACACGCACACATGCACACACACAACCCCAAGGTATAAAACTCATGACCTAGTACTGCATACAAACACTCAAGCACAAAAACACACCCAGAGTCACAGCAGGACAAAAACATCCTGCACTCTGGTTTCTATGATGTAATATGATGGCAGAATAAGACTACACCTTTTTTTTAAGGGCAGGCTTAATAAAACAGAGGTAGGTCATTTCTAGGGCATGGATGTTTTGAAGAAAGGAAATATGAGAAAGAGGGACACAGTCCTAAGATCTAAGAAGAAGTAAAGCTGTCTGAGATGGTATACATGTGCTGCTCTGAGGTCATCTGAGGTGTGGCCGCATGCTGTTCTTTCAATGAGACACTGGCACCCTCCTGTCAAGCATTATGAAGTCCATGGGTTAGCTACATCATCTAGCCAAATTCAATGCACACTGTATGAAGGACTATCATACAGTAATTCTGTAGCCCTTTAGCAAGATGCAACTCATAGAAATGTATGGGACGTCCTACATAACCCACATAGTTACCCTACTTACCCTATTTGCTACTGTATATTTTATACATATCTTTTATATTATATTTACATATAAAAATGTCCTTTGTTAGGATTGGACAACCTCTGCATACTGAATGAAAACTCAGCATAGTTCTTGTTGTTATCAGGGCTGGCCAGGTTCCTGAATACTGAACAGCTGTTAATATGCTATTCGGTGTGGGTGGCCATGTGTTTAAAGTGATAGTTTACCAAAAACTTTTGTCAGCATTTACTTACCATTACTTTGGTCAAAGCCAGTATGATTTTCTTTCTTTTGAAGAATATAAATGTCAAAACTATGTGAACAGTGAATGGTGACTTTCAGTCAGTAGCCATTTTCATAGCATCTCTTTTTTAAGTTGTTTCACAAAGACATGTTATGTAATGATGCTAACTGAAGGATTTGATCTCCTTATATGATACTAAAGCACTGTTAACATTTTACAATGTTGTTTAAAGAAAGTCATTAGGGTCTAAAATAACAAGCCAAAGTAATGATACAACTCACTCATTATTTACTCATGGTTTAAATACCATGATAATAATACAATGACAGTAAATAGACTTTTGAATGTCAGTCAGTTCGGCCAAAAACACAGATAGAAAAAGACTAACAAAGAAACTTTGTTAGTCAAAGTTTAAACAACAAAGAAACTGATCACAGGTTTGTTTCTGTGTGTCATTTAGAGGCAGTTTTATCTGATCAAGACCAAAACTATACACATACAAAAAGCATCCAGAGTTTGTCTGCATACTATTTTAGTCTTAAAATCAGAACTACAGAAACTAAAAGTAAAATGAGTTTCCATTAAAATGGAAAATTGTGTTCCATTATGATTGTTTAGATGCCATATAAATGTATATTTAAGCATTGCCGCCTCTCCAATGCTCCCAGTACAAGGTTTTACTAAACTTCACTTGAAAACCTCCCCGTTAAGATTGACATTTCATAAGGCAGCTGCTTTAGCTCTGTGTCTCGCGTTTCATGTGGACGTAAATGGATGTTGTTTATATCATCTGGCCTGGCTAAGCCTGTAAACTCCAAATTAAAGTCACCCCTTCTTGCTGTGTTCTGATGAATAATGAATTATATATAAAAGCGTGTGGAAACGAGTCCCCCGTCAGCGGTTTAACAAGGCTCTCGTTCCTGCAGAGGCAGTTACCTTTAAAAGCTTACTGCGTGGAGCAACGAGGCAGACTGAATCAGAGACTTCTCTCCAGGCCCTGTGGGATGGCTGACCTTTAATGCCAGATCTGCATCCTTCTGGAGTCCAAGCCAAAGCTACATCCACATTGCAAATGACACTAACTGGGATTTAGCGCTCTGCAAAACTACAGACTACGATGGAATGGTGTCAGCACTGTCAGGAATCGTTAGAGGACGGTATAATTTCGGAGCCCATGGGACCTCTGTAACGGAGTACAGCTGTAATGTAGCCAGTAGTCGCAAAGGACAGGGTAGTATAGTGACGTCGTTCTTACAGTACAGGGATGGTAATGCTAAGGTACTTCAACATACTAGAATATACAATACAATAACAATACACGTGTGTACACACACACACACACACACACAGTGACTATGAGTGAGTGTATGTGTGAGTATGAAATGAATGTAATGAGGACAGCTTCACTGCAGCAGTGAGAGGCAAGTAGCAGTGGTTGTGCTGTCTGGGGCTCATAGCTCATCACACTCCACACTCTCTTTAATTGGAGCCACAGATACCCAGCCGAGCGTTTGCAGAATTTCCTCAGACAGGAAAGAGGGAGAGAGACTTGGTAATCCTCCTCTGTCAGAGTGCTAAAAATAACCAGCCCAGATAACGGCCGGTTTAATTCACATTGTTTTCACTTTTTTCCCTCCTACTGCTCTTAGGAATTTCCTACCGCTCTTAGAAACTAGGAAACTGTAGGGTGTTTAGCGTCTGCGAAAAGCTCTTATTTCTCTCAGAGAGTTGGGTTTGAGAGAAAAGCTGTAGTGTGTTGACTTCCTATAAGCAGAAACATGCTTGAAGTCTCATCTCTTCAAGGAGCTGTAATCAATGGGGACTGGCAGACAGATACTGGGAGACATGCCCCGGTCCCTGGTGAACATGAGGTGACCGCATTATTGCAGAGCTAAAAGGCCATCTGATCCTCATGTTCTAGAGGATAGAGTGAACACGAGAGACAGACAAGATGAGCAGGAAGAGATTAGGTTGTAACTAACTATTTGTATAATGTATTAATCTGTTGATTTTTAATAGATTATTCCAGTTACAGAATCATTACTAGAAGGATATCAGACTTTCAGAAATAGGTTAGGCTTAGGGACTTAAACTTTGCCAAAGCTAGTTACTAGTTTAACCTCAAAAGCGCACATATCAACATATTACTTTGTATATACAACTCCCAGCTCCAGAAGTACCAAGCTACTTTTGGTTTGTCTTTTGTGATTTAAGGAACACACTGAAATCTGAAAACTTCTACAGACCTGGAACACTCGTCATTCATAAAATTCTACATACCCATCCAAACAGCTCCCACGTGTTTTTATACTCATTTTGCCCACAGACATAGTTTTAATCACTATGAAAAGTGACATTAGTGACAAGGTTTCTTCATGCAACAGCACACAGATACAACTACATTGAGGACAGGAAGTGGGAGGCAACGGGACAGTGGTGGGAGAGACTTAAAGTAAAAAAGGGCTTTGATGTGTATACAGGGATCCTCACAGCAGAAAATGGAAAAATAAAGATGTGAGATTTCTCCTTTGCAGAGCGGTACTTATAGATCAGCTGCGAGACATTTAAAGGCTGACAGATAGAGATGTTGACAGACATGAACTCTCGGGAAGAAGTAAGAATGAGTGGGAGAGCGAAACAATGTGAAAGAGTGAGTGAAAGATGCTGATAGTGAATCAGAACATGACAATTGTGTGTTCATGTGTATGAAGATGAGAGGACAATGGAGACCCCTCAAATTGTTTTAAATTAAATATAGGTGTACTGTGATACCGATCTGGGAAATTATGATGTATTTTAATTTATACCATGCTACTAAAATTATGCCATGATATTTTTGTGAGACTCTAAATTGACTGCTCAAAATACCATGGTACATGCCCAGAAAACATATGACACATTTCCAAAATTTGTAATGTGAATTTTGTTTCATTCTGTTTTAATCACACTGGTAGATAATTATTACTGTACTACAGTTACTACAAAAACAATGATATCTGGACATGCAGAATGGTTACCATTTGAAATGTACGGCAGATAAACTAAGAGGTGCTGTGATTGACAGTGCCAAGCTAACCCAACCCCTCTCTCAAATAAACAGACTGATAGATCTGTTCATTACTGGCTTCCTGGCAATCTCTTTACATCACCACAAAATGACCCTCTATTACAGGCAACAGTTGTAGCCATTCAGTAAAACATGGACACTGATTACTTCCTTACTCTAACAAGACAAATAACAAGCCAAATCCAATATCTCTGCATTACAGTCAGTTTTAAAATGTTTTTGCATTCAAAACTGCCGCCCCTTGAGGGTTTAGCATTAGTGAAATTTGATCTGTCCTTTGTCTGGAACACGATTCTTTGTGATGACAGACTTCAAATTTCTAATATCTAGCTCGTCATATTTATGAATCTGAGCTAATAAAACCACAGACTGTGTTTCAACTGGGGAAGCAAAGCAGAAAGTTGAATGGATCAGTGCACATCAATAGGGTTTCTGAGCAGGATTAGAGTCAGAGGGAGGAGAGATATACGAAAGGTCAAAACGAAACCTGCTGCGTGTCACCGCGTAAGCGACGCCTGGCATGCAGCCCTCAGAGCGGAGAGAGAGATTGCAGCTTGCGTGCTAGAAAAAGCTGAATGGAATGAAGGAAAACCATGGCATTATACTTTCCCACAATCCTCCTTACAGAGAGTAAAGAACAACAAACACAAATCAGCTTGTCTTTCCAAAACACTGCAGCACTGACTAAATCTTCTGTGGGAGAATAAAAGACTCAAATCAAAAATGTTTTTCAATGCCAGTCTTGCACTTTATATTAAGACTGGAAAAGTCTCAAAGTCTTCCTGCTGTGGGAATACTATAATAGCCTTAAAGTAGCATCTAAACACAGTCTTTCAAAATGCACTAAAAGTATAATGGTACTACATTGCATTTCATGTACCATGAAACTTTAGCACCACATGTCTACGTACAATAGTTCTACCATATGATACCATTTTGTAATTGGATGATACATGAACATGTTTTTTTACCATCAACATGGTATATATTCAGTGCCATACTACAAGTACCATGGCATTAGTACCTGACAACTCCAATGCAAGCCCACAATGCTTTTTGTAGGACTGTTAAGAGACTCATAATGGATGCTGGTGTGGAATGAGATCATTAAATAAAATGTGAGTAACAGTAAACTCAGAAAAGCAATTATGACTTTAGAAACAATCAAATCATTAATTTCAACTACCCATTTACCCAGCCCTCATGAAAATGGTACACGACACCTGCCTTTAGAGTTGGATTTTATGGAGGCTGACTTGCTAAAGTGTCAGTCTGGTTCATTTGTATTCACCAGGGTGGGAGGGAGACATTCATTCATATTTATGGTGCATAAATGCGCTAATGAGGTTTCTAATATGGCCCTGGGTGTCAGACCACACCCACATAATTAAAAAAAAACAGACACACATTTATATTTACACACATACCTTAGAGTTTTTTTTTCATACAAAACATAAGAGAGCCCATTTCCCCTTCTCCTATTCAGGATTCAAAATTAACTTTTTGTTACACTTACCCAATGGCTTGAAATGTCAATTCACTCGCATGGAGAACTACAGTACTCCCAAGAATAACTAATTTAACAGTAACTCAATTAAAACTCCACCATGCATCCTCTAGCAGTTTAAGTTAGAAACATTGTTTGGTAACTGGGTATTTTTGGGTTTTGTGCAGATCAATTGTTTGCACACCAGGTATACTGGTATATAGCAATATAATGGTCTGGATAGTTCTGGCATTTACAGTAATTGTAACTGAATAAACATCTATGAATAGAATTGTATACTATACTCTCAGCTTTATCTGTGAAATTATTTTCATTTATCACTTTTGGACAGATAGAAATTCTGATCACAAGTCTTCATGCATTTCCATAAACGTATCTAGCGTTTCCTGCACAGCCAAATAGATTCTGCTGAATAACATTTAAATTATTGTTTTTATTCAAACCAGAGGGACAGACTGTTCTCATGAATTGCAATTTAAACTATTGTTTGTGTTACAATTCCTGAATGAAATAAACAAAACAGTTTGCAACCACATTTCCATCATTCGTCAAAGACAAATTTGACTTGCATTTGCCACTTGATGAGTGTTAAATTTCGACTACCTGAATGTCACACAAACTGAATCACAATGAGAATGCTATTTCACCACAATATCTAGACTATATTAAATAAACAGCGTTCTGGCTATTGGGCTGCATGAGGTTAACAGTTCACAGAAATGGGGGAACAAATATTGTGTGGATGCACTCATTGCAAACTCTGATATTAGTCAACTGTATTCCACACTCAGGGGAAACATGACAGCGTTATTAGCCCTGTAAGAAACATATAATGAGGTTATTACAACCCAGCTGCCCTAATCACAGATGAAGTAACCGTCACAATTCGTCAATGTTTGTGATTTGAATGTGCAAAGTCAACATCAAACACACATCGTGAATTATTGGAAAGAGGATAGACAGCCGTTTCACTTCCCTACTAATGATTAAAATCAACAAACAATGGAGGGTGAGACAATGCCCTCTGAATAGCTGAATAGCGTTTCTTCTAAGAGGGATATGAACAGAGAGAGAAAATCAATATGCTTGTGATGGTGTGAAAAAGTGCTGAGTGGGAGAACCCGGGGGGTGGCACACGAGCTCGAGTCGGAGAGAAAAAAAGAAGTCAAACAAAAAATGCGATGAATATGGAAACAGAAGGTGGCCTTGCGGTTGGTGCTAAAGCGCAAAGTCAGGATCAGTCCCATCTGTTGGTGCACTGTCCTGAAGCCCAAAGGATTTGAGGGTTTCTTGTGCTCTTCAAAGTGCCCCTTGACAGTGTGAGTACCTCTACAGAAGCTGTTTGAAACAGCAGAATGCGGAGCTATAAGCTATTTATAATTTAAAGTAGTTTAACTATGTCAACTACAGTTCCGTTACTTCAGAAGCATAGTAGAATCAAGGAGTGTAATGTCTGGACCTCTGTAAATTATCGACCGAGTTATCAGTTTAGCTCCTGTGTAGAGTCTGCTCTGTTCAAATGCTGGTCTTGTTTGCCTGACATGACAAGAACTTACAAGTTAAAAATTATTTTCTGAAGTAGAAAATCCAGTGTCCGTGAAACAGGCTGGAAAGCCCAGACCTCACAAGAAGACTTTGCAATAGTTTTTTCCCACAAGCCATCAGACTTCTAAACACAAAATAACAGACTACAAACCACACTACTGACACTGGTCCGTTTTTATTATTTATAATGTTGCACATGTCATTTTACAAAAACACTGCAACACTTTTTTTGATCTGCATTACTGTCTTGTACTGTCTGTTGCACTTTGTGCACTTTAAGTATATAGTGTATTCTGTATTAAACTGCATTGATCTGTATTCAGTCCTGTGCTACCTGTCTGATTTTGTTTTGTATCTAACAGTACATTGTAGTTTTGTACATTTGTTGTTTTGTTATCTGTGTTGTACTTTGTGTACTGTGTACTTTGTTACTGTGTTGTACTCTAGCACCTTGGTCCTGGGGAAACGTTGTTTCCTGGGTCCTGGATAAACGTTGTTGTCCTTGTATATGGCTGAAATGACAAACTCCACTTTGACTTTGACTTGAAATCATTCATCAGGTCTGCTTGCAATGTTTTGCCATTATAAAAATTTTAAAATATACAGTTTCTTAGACAATCAATATTATATATACCCACAGCAATATGATATTTTATACTAAAACATTCTTTAACATAATATTACCATGAAATGGCTTATTATGAAATTAATCTTTTTACACATAAGCAACCATTTAAAACGTTAATGAAACATAAGCTCCCACCAATTTTGCCTTAGGAGCAAACATGGAAAAAATAGAGAAATTATAACCACAAAATAACCTTATTATTTAAATCATAAGCCATAACCTTCGCCCCCAGCAAGCCACTCCATTCTCATCTCAGGGCTCCATTCTCAACTTTTAAGTTGCCAGGTATCATTAATACTATTACTTCTCTTTTGTTCCTAAATGTCTTTAGATGTAGACAGACAATATCAAATTAAAATCAATCCAGCTCCTAGAAGTCTGCTTTATTGCAAACTTAATTTAATATAGACATATAAAAATATTTAAAACCTTTTACACACACATACACAAACACACACAGGGTATCACAATTACACTACTGTCTACAGGAGTCAGAACGACAGACAAAACCCAATCTAATTCAGCACCCCGGAAAGCTCACAACCGGCGCTCGACCCTTCGGTCTCCAAAACTGCAGCCCAGTGCAAAAAATGAGATAAAAACACAAGCATAGAGGCTTAAAAAGACAAACACTGCATTCATCTTTTCATTTTTCATTCGGGCACTGGAGCAGAGGTTAGATAAACACTGGGACACGAAGAGAGAAATGCATTGTATTAAAAGCGGAACAGAATCCTTGAGGGGAATGTATTAATTTCTTCTGCTTGCTCAGCTCTCCATGCAGCATCGAGTTTTTCTGCTTTTATTGGCCACTTTACAGGCAAAACAGCCACAGGTGTTGCACTGCACAACAAAAAGACAACAGAGCCAGTCAAAGGCGATCTGAGACGCTTACTGAAAACCAGCACAAGAAAACCAGAGGCAGAATCGATGGACATGGTGAATACTCACTAATTTCTTGCAAAAAATGAGAGCTGACCTTCATTCAGGCTAGTGCTGGACAAAAACATGAAATACAGGACAAGCAACACAATGACATCATGCCTGCACCTCAATCCCATTTGCCCCTCCCTTCTTCCCATTTCCAGTCCGGACTCAAACCATTACAGTATACCAGTACTGTATTGTACTGTACAGTATATACTCTCAAGTTATTTGAAGTTAGAAGGAGGAAATGTCATTAAACTTTCCACAAACATTCCTTAATATAAAACTAGTCTATTTTGTCCAATATAGAACTAGTCTACTAGTCTATTCTAAAAAACAAATGAGAAAAAAAAAAAAACTTTTGTCATGTTGGTCGATAATCATGGGCTCATTAAAACGCTTGGCTCACTTTCTCCAGCTCTGTCATACTAACACAGTTTTGCAGGAATAACTGAGTATTGAGTAAACAAAGTTAAGAGGCAAATATTACTGTTCTCAGATCAATGATTTGTTGCGTTCAGCATTACATTTGCTGCCGGATTGAGGAAGCTATTTTTGGTATGTGGCGTCTACCCAACGCAGCAAGTAAATATCTTTTCTTTATCTCGGGAGGAGACGTTACATGGTCTGAAAAGCTGCCATGAAAGATTTAGTTTCCTAGACTGAGTTAATATAAATGTAGACGTAGATTCTGGAGAAAGAACTAAGTAGATGTATAGCGTGTTATATCAGATATAACCCAAAGAAAATATTGAAAAAGCATTAAAATATAAAAAAAAATAGTTTCGACTAGAAAGCGGTAATAAACTGAATATTAAAAAATAAGCACCATTGTGTTAAATGTGTTTTTAAGTTTCTTTTATACTGTTTCATGGTGTAATTTCACATTCTCTGCTTGCGCTAGAAATAGAATGTTCACTATATATATACAATGCACATTCTATTTAGATTAGATGATGGATGGATGGATAAATATATATGTTGCCTGCAGATTGCTTTCTCTATTAGGAAGCATTGTAGGAAGTTTTTTTGACCTACTCATGTTAAACACACAGAGCAATGTTTTGAGAGTTATAGTGTTTACACTTGTTTTAGGGGCACCAAACTGTCCATGTCCAATATGGACTGAAAAACACGTTTATGTACTTGCAATAAACACACCTTCTGAAGAGAAAACATGAAGTCATTCTCACAAGAACTTACTTCGTCATTTACACAGACTATACTACACAACCTTTTCTTGGCATTAGCATGGAAAAATTGAGTAAAAGGAAAAATGATCTGTCCCTTCTCAACAGCTTTCCTGATTGTTTGGAAACAGGCTGGGAAGTCCCTCTAAATCATTCTGGTTTTACATAAAAACCAACATAAATGATTAGTTATGCCAAAAGCATTAATAAGCAGAAAACAACAGCTTGATTATGCTGGCACTTGGCCTCAAGAGAATTCACTCCTATTTCCACCATGTTTCTGACTGCACATTACAGCAACGCAAACCACAACAACAGCCAAATAAGGCTATTAATATATAACTGACTACACTGACTAAGCTTTTAAAACAAAGAAAACAAGAAGTACAATTTACACACTAGTCTGGGGTATAATTTAATAAAGAGAGCACAGCAAATTATGAGGAGGAATTGGGAAATGTCAGAAGTCACTCAAATGACACTCATGGCTCAACATCTCTGGATATTTGCATTATTATTGTTAATTAGTATTGAACAATATAATTAATGTTCCATCTATATGTAAATGAACTTTGGGTACCTTCTCTTTACACAAAGTATATGTGGCACAGTTTACAATCACAATCGTAAGTACGAATGTCCTACTATTTTTTATATTATTCTAACTGAACACACACACACACACCGAGAGTGTCACTCTATCTGTCTGTTTATGGAAAGTCTTATGCTGACAATAGCCAGATTTACACACATTGCTTTCCAAAGTCAGACTCATTATGTCAGTGGGAAATATACAGCTGTTATTCCACAGGCAGCTGAGGGAGGTAAAGGTGGGAAAGCACTGAATTAATTTGGTCAGGCCTTTCACCCTAAGAGCTCAGCCCCTGCCCTCCCTCCACTTTCAGGGGCTGAATTACAGCCACCAATACTCCAATGTACCACTGCAAAAGAAATACAACCCCCTTCTCAGCCCTGGAAATCAACAAAGGACCCAAGATTCCCTCCTTGAGCTGGGCTACGTGGGAATAAATTATATTAATCTCCGTCCCAGGGGAACAGCATTGAATTTTTTCATTTTGTTGTGTGCTGTTTATGGGCCTTCGATGCTTGTTAAATGTAAACAATCAATTACATTGATTATTTGGTTGTTAATACTGAAGGTAAACAGATTTAAGAAAAAAGGTCAGGCTAAACAAATGGTGGGTTTGGGGCGGGACTGTTTGGTAATTTGACATCAGTCTGAAATGATTATAGCATCTACGACTATTATCTGAGAGTCAGAAAGTTTTCACACTATAAAACTTGGACAAACATTCACCATAAACTGGATTTGTAATATGAAACTCAACTTTTCATGTGTCTGGTTTAAAATAAATATTTTATTTTTTAATCATGTACAAACTGTTGCAGCTATATCAACATTATGTATAAAATGATTTCGCTGTTCTGAAATAATTCACGTATTAATCAGAATCTAGTCTATGGTTGAAGAAATGTAATGACCTGTAAAATAAACTATTTGATTCTCATGTAACTGCTGCTGTTTCGCCTTGAGCTCACAGATGTTGTTATTGAACATTGTGAGGTGACATGCAGCTTCAGTTCTTACAGTGTAGACAGTTCCAAGCTGTCACGGCACGACCAGCCGTCGGTTGCCTCCAGTGAAAACACGGTGTGGGGCTTTTGTTACAGACATAAAAGAAACAGCTCTGAAATTTATATTCTGCCATTACTTTGCATGATGTAGTTTGTACAAAAACATCATATTAAGAAATTAGCAAGCATGAAAGTCCACGCGTAACCTAATTTCTAAACTTAATCATATGTAGGGTGAAAGCAGATCATACAAATTAGCACAAAATGGCTAAATGTAAAATAATTACAAATTGCTATGAGATGAAAAAGGCAAAAACATTTGGAGCAACAAAAGTGTGGGTAAACAATGACACAATTTTGATGTTTGGTTCAACAACCATTTTAAACAAGAAAGGCTTTTGAGCTTCTCACTGATAATGTAACTGTATATGCTGCTAGAGCCGCATTGACGCTACACAACATGGATTTACCATATAATATCCAGTTCCTCATCTGGAAAATAAAAGGGGTTTGAAACAGAGACTAATAGAAACAAAATTTCATTAAAAACAAAATATTTGAAGGACAAATTTTGTCATTTAACAAAAAAAACTGGAGACACTCATGGCCAAAAATGACTGAGTGTGAAAAAAAAAGTGTGTTGCCTTCATCTGAGCAAGGAGGCGCATGAGAAGCAATGACTCACTGATTGGAGGAGCTCCATGGTTCTTTAACAGCATGAAAATACATTACAGTGGAGCTGCAGGCATACAGTAAGTCAGTGGCAGTCTGGGGTGTGGGTGTGGGCAGAGGGTGGTGGGCATACTGGTGGTGTCACGACACACACCAGGACATTATGTGGGTATGTGTGTGAGAGAGAAAGAGGTGGGTCTCGCTTTCTACAGCGGTCAACAGAATGCTGGGCGACTATTTCGCCTGTTAGAATGTCAATGTGGTGAGGCTCCACCCACACTACAACAGACTCCACCCACTCTGTAACAGATTCCATCCACTCTACAGCAGTCTTCACATAATCCCTCATAATGAGACATTGCTCAGGGTCAGAAACATATTTCACATATATACACAAACACATATGTGAATGCTTTAACTATGTGTTGCAACTTTACAGTATGGTGTTCTTGAACATACAGTGGGGCTAAAAAAAACACAAAACCATTAATAATTAATTAATAATTTAATAATTATCTTAGTAACGCACCCTTTTGCTTTAATAACAGCAGACACTAGAGCTGGCATGATCTCCACCAGTTTGTCCAAACCCTGATGGTCTGTGTTTTCCCAGCATGATTTGAAAATGATTCAAGGAGCATCTTGTGTGCGTTAATGGAAACACAGAAATCTGACCTTTTAAAAAAAAAAAGTACGAACATGGTCAAAGTCAGACCTAGTTATAGTTCAGCATCGATTTCTTCATACTTCATTTTTTTCATGGAAATAACTTCGTTACTTTCATGTTTAGAGAACAGGACAATAAACAACATTTTTAATGTGATTTCAGACTTTTGGAACTCTAATTAACTGTAACTGTTTTGGAACTGTAATTAACATTTGTGTTACTGTACCAGTAACAAATATCAAGGGTTGAGTTGCCTTCAAATGTCAAATTAATCTGGATGTGACTATCCAAGAAGCTAGCTAAACCACTACAGTTTAACTAAATTAACTAGGCTAGTCTAGTTTTACTAGTCTAACTTCTCCAGCAAGATGTTCTTAAAACTGTTGCTTTTTCCTGACAATACTAACCTGGAAGAGAAACTGACTATAATGCCACTATAATGTCCCCTTTTATTAACGACAGAAATGCAACAAACCTAAACTGTGTTATAAATGTAACACATTTAGTAATGAAAGGAAATTGAAAGGAGATTGTAAACTTTGACCTTTTGTGAAGTTTTTGTGTTCACATACTCCTGTCATGTGGTAATTTACTGGCCTTAAGTAAAATAAGTTTAAATACAAGACTATTTGATGTATGATCAAGAAGTGTGTCCACATTCAAACATAAACATAATATAAGGTCATACTAATGACATATACAAAAGTACAACATTGTCTCTTTGAGCCTGACCCTGACTCCCCAGGATGTTCATTCTAATGCCGGGTGTGCCTGAGCGACAGCAGCTCTTAATACAGATATCATGATGGTCTGATCTCTGAGGCTGTACTTTGATTCTGTTTCAAAGAACAGTTAAACCTCTTGGTTTAAAGACAAGAGACAAAAGATCCCAGAGCAACAGACTTTCACCTCATGCCTCTTTTGTTCTTAACATACACCTGTAGCTTTTCTGTTGTGGGCTCATGTCATCTGTACTGGAAGTGAGTTTAAAATAAGCCTATTCTTAACCCACAATGTTTTGTGATGCTAAGCCAATGCTCTACCAAGTAAGCTACAGGAACACACATTTTAACCACAGTCCATCACAAATGCTCACACAACATGTGGCTATGGCCTTTACTTTCACATATTCAGCTGTAATGCTCAAGCAGGTCTCATCTGTGTTGCACCCTGATCTAATTCCTTCCTTTTCCCAAATGTTTCCTGTTTGATTTCTCCAGCGTACTAATAAAAGAGACAACAAAGACCTGCAGAGCTCTAAAGAAATAAAGCTTTTAGTCCACACTTAAACGCTAAATAAAAGAAAATAAAAATACATAATTTAGACAGTCGGATAAAATCTTTAAAACACCAAAATCACAACCCCAGAGATGCAGTCTAAGTTCTGAGGGGAATTATGGGTACAAAGTGCAGGACAGTGGGCATCAGTGGTCATTAGTGTGATGTGAAACGTGCCAGCAGACAGGTGGGTGGAGAGCAGGTGCTCATCTATATGCGTCTGGAGACAGTGGACAACTTCCTCCAGCTCTCAAGAGGATACAGAGAATTATACAGGAACAGGAAGAAAAGATGAAACCCACTGTTCTGTTATTAGCTACCCCAGGAGAGCGAAAATGAAGTTTCATAAAGGAGTTTTTTGTATCAGGGGAGGACAGCCTTTCAATTGAACATTGTGATCCATAGGTGACATTATATAGGTTGAGAACTACAGTGACATCCACCATGACAGATAATTTGTTAGAATGAATTAACAAAAAAAAAATCAGATGAGCATCAGATGAGACCCAGTCATCCATACTGCCAATCATACTGCGTAACTTACTGTGTAAGTTTTTGCTTGGGAATGTTACAAGTATGGAATTTCTTTGGTTGCAAAAATAATTAGATTATGGTTGCAATTTTACCAATATTCCACATACATAATTCTACTGACAGTTAATTAGAATGGCTGGTCATATATACTTAATAAATATGCTTGTTTTATTATGACTAATAAAAATAGGTACTGTATCTTAAACTGTTAAACAATCACTCATTTCAATCTTTACATTAAAATTCTAAATGTGATTCTGAGTTTAAGGACTTCAGTTCTTGAAGTATCATTCCAAACTCTCACTTCCTATATAAACAATGTCTACAGAATCTATAGGTCATTCTTACATCAGTTCATTTGTACCTGTCTTTGGATGATGGCCAAACTGTCCCGTGCTCTGGTTAACAGCTCCTGCAGTACTCTGGGATCTTCCACTGTGTGGTTTTCCCTGAATGCATCTCGTACTCTCCGTAAAGCATACGTCCTCCAGAAACAAGAGAGATGCAAATAAATTAGCAGTGCTTGTCCAATCAGAAACATCAACTCTGAGGTTGATGCTGAGGAGTAATCAGAAAAATGTCAGCTGATCCCTGTAAGAAAAGAGCCATAAGCCATCACCATTGTGCCCTTATGCAAAGCACTTAATCCCACATTTCTCCTGAGAGATTGTGTTTGCAATTATTGTGCTGCATTTACATCATGTCAGAATTACCACAATTATGAAATGGCATCTCAGGGATCCTCTTATCTAATCTGACTAACTACTTTCAGCTGTTTATATCCTCAGGTTTAGTTTCCATAGCAACACTTGACATTTAAGTGGGAGGAGCCTAAGCTTTTTAACTCGGAAAACCGAGCTGATTAGGTATATTTAAACTTATTTTGGTTAAGTTTTGACTTTTAGTAATGGTGTCTTTAGCATACTTTTTTAGTTGTTAGACAGTTTGCAGAGTAAAACACTCTTGGAAAAAAAGCACATCTTGCACCATAAGTGTTTTTTTCATGTTAAATCAAAAGCAGTCCACATTTAGAAGTCAAGCCTTATTTTATCAGGCTCAGTGTGGGTAGATTACAGCTTCTCTGTTTGCACTGTAGACTTCAATGGGAAAACTCAACGCCATTAAGAAAAGAAGAATCGACTGCCAGGGATGCAGTGTGCTCATCAAATTACAATGAGCAGATAAGGACTGCTGTGACAGCGTGTTGGGAAATGCGAAGACAAACTCAAGTCACTTTTCTTTTGGATGACAGAGTTTATTAGCGCCAACGCTGCATGTGCCACATGCTAATAATGCGGTAGTCATTAGACAGCTAGTTACTAGGCTGAAAGGTGGCTTCACACCTCTACGCTTCTGGGGTAGGAAAGATCTTCAGCCTTTTCATCAGGCATCACAAGCAATATGGGGCATACCAAAACCCTCTGTGCCACAGCAAGATCAAAGTAATGCCTGGCACCCGAAGAAGCACCTCCATTAATATGAGGCAACTTCGCTCTGACAGCCAAATTTGAACCTCCTCACAAATCACTGCATTGGGCGGTAAATGTAGAGGAGGAAAGGCAGAACTGAGGCTCATGGAGGCTAAAATAATGAGACAGACTCACAGAGAAAGACTGAGAGCATCGAGCTAGACAGAAAGAGTGAGAACAGATTCATGCGTGAGGTGAAAACTCTCAGATCATGGACTTAAAAAAAACAATGGATGACAGATGCAAAACTGTGACTCGAGAAGGAAAAGGGGCATTTGGCAGATAAGAGTGAGACATCTTTAGATAAAACCACACTGACAGACACTTCAAAAGAGTCAAAGATGAGCAGTTACCTTTGAAGCAGACCTTTGTGTGCCTTTTAGAGGCTTATGTGTATACAGTGTCAAAACAATGTATACACAAGTGAAAGATTTACAACTAATAGTTTATTTTTACATTAATTTGGCATTTATCCAAGACAACTCACAGTGAATTCATTGTATACATTTTTTTTTTTATCAGTACTTGCATTCCCTGGGTACAAACCCACAACCTTTGCACTGCTAACGCAATGCTCTACCAGTTGAGCTACAGGAAGGCACAATTCTTTGTCTATAAACCTGAAAATAACCCCTTATTCAACATCTTGGCAAAACTGTACAGTAGCTACACTTTCTGTTAGAGAATCAATTTATCACCTATTTGTCTATTCAGATATGAATGATTAAAAGAATATTAGCTTTCTACTGCACAGGCAGTAAGGTTATATTGAAATCCCATTTTGCCATGAAGTACCCCTTTAGGAAGGCCAAAACAAGTCATATTAGAAAGCAGTATAATAGGCCACCCTTTTGAACAGCCTATCCATCTGTGGGCCTGTAAAATTGACATCTTGGTGGGCAGTTCACTAGATGTTAGAACGAGCTAATGCCACAGGTTCACAAAACAATTTATACAGAAATGTCTCATGTGAACTGTTAGGTCAGGCTAAAATAATCTTCAGACTCCAGCCTCTAAGGAGCACATGAGACACATAGTCAGGAACATCAAGTCTTGTGTTTAAAATAGTTTCTATAAACTGCTGAACACTGAAATTTATGTTTTCTGAATGTGACATCTTAACCACAATAGTGACATGTCTCATTAATGGAAAACAATAAAATATAATGAAACATCTGATGTGTTTGTGAATTTCTTGAGTACAATCTTCCAAGGCCACCAAATTGCTCCACTTACATCACTTCATTACCTCATAAACACGCGGTTAATAATAACAAACCAGTCATACAATCTTTTTCATGCAACAGCTCAAAGTTATTTTCAGTGTTTTCAACCATCTGGCTTTAAGGTCACCATCAAGACAAAGCATTTGTCAAAAGGAAAACAGAGACCAAGCTGCAGCTCCATGGTGAAATCTGGTTGGGCCCAATGGACAATTTAGCAGTTGGTCTTTGTCACTGGCGTAGGAACGGCTGATTCATCGAGCGGCATGGATGTCGAATCCTCAGAGAGACAAACTCTTCCCGCGCCAAGTCGCCAGTCTTAGATATGAGCCATGAAATGTGTGACAGAGAAGCACAGCTCTTCTTGTGTTTTAAAGTGAATGCGTCATGTTGTTGGATGTGGTTGAGCTGACCTTAAACAATAGCATGTGTTATCCGATTTCATGTAGCTTGTGGGAGCCTGATTAACAAAGATATTTCTGGAGATGAGCAGGAAGTCCTGCTTAAGATCTTACAACAACAGATTAGCAAGCTATTGTTCTGTAGGCAACAATTAGTGTAGCATCACCCATGGGGAGTTAAACACACAATTAATTCACCTCACTAACATTAGTAACAACAGGCATCTAAAAGAAAATGAAACAAGTTGTTTCATGGTTCTGTGAAGTGGAACCAATTATAACAGTTTAATATTTAATGACACCTTCAGCTATGAAAACATAGGCCATGTTTTATTAGCTAAAGACACTTCCTTCCCCTGAAATGAGTTTTACGCTCTCAGTTGAGAAATGAGCATGGTCAAAATCATATCAATACATGGGAATTACTCAAAAGTCCCATGTATTCATTACTAATGATTAGAAATTAGAACGTTTACAAATAATGTGAATGTAAATGTAATGAATGAATGAAAAGTGAATGTAAAGTAAGGTGAGGTGAATCGAGAAACGAGAAGAGAAAAAAGTGGTCCGAAAGGAAGACAAGAAGAGATAAGAAGTAACAAGTAGATGCTTTATATTTCATGACCCGAACCAACCTTGGTGTTGTTACAGGTGAGAAGAGATGAGTAGAGCAGAGACAAGACGAGAAGTGAGAAGAGACTTGATGAGAAGAGGTAGAGATCTGAAGCACAACTTGCATACTGTGATGTCACAGCTTCTGTTAGACTCTCTGATAGACTTCTCTTCTTGATCAAACCCATAGAGAATGATTCTGAAGCACAACATTAATGCCGTCACATCTCAACTGCTGCTGGAGTTATACAAATACTGTGCTGTAGACTCAACAGAGTCATCTGCAAGTACATTATCACTGACACAAGAAGAAACTTTTGCAAACTTACCCTGCCTACATCATTATACATGTATATAGAAACAGACGCAAAGTATTATTGGAAATTTCCCCAACAACCAAAATAACATCTTGAGTTAAGAACATAACTGTAAACCAGGACAAGTACTTTGGCCACGTTCCACCTTGCTTACAGGGAACATCTAATAAAATTTCACTTTTTTAAACTATTCTTCATTAATTTCTACATTTCTTGAAATGTTCTATGAAAACTAAAATCATTTTTGTGGAGTTGCGCTAAACTGGTGGTTTAGCCTGACGTAAACCTGATGAAGTTATCGTTTACACCCACAACTGAGTATCTGTATCACACCATGAAGCTACAATACAAATAAAATAAATAGCATATGCAGTCATGTTAAATGTACAAACAGCCATGAATGAATCAATACAAACAGAAAAGAGAACAACCCTTTATTTCCTGCAGGCACCATGGATGGACGCCTGATATGATCAAATAAAGCAGCTTGGCAGATGAACACACTATTAAGGGAGATCTGTGAGATTTCACAAGCACAAACCCTGTGTGATGCGAGGAGATCCGTGATCACTTATTTATCTGTGGGCTTTTAAAGGTTTATTTCTTGTGAGCTTTATGAATAAGACTGAGCGCAAATATGGCGTCATTGGCTCTGAGCTAATGTCGAACCAGAGGACCATGGGGGAGGGTTATATTTAACGGGAAGAGACTTTATGTAAGAGCGTGCCCTACTTTCTGCAGTTAGCATTCGCAGCCACATTGTTAGTCTGCAGCACGTACCCTAAAAAGGGTTCCTCCTTTCAGTCAGGAGCCTCTTTCTTTTCTCTTTGTATTTATTTGGGGATTTTCTTGTTTGGCAGATTAGATATTTTCTTACCTTTCATCAAAATAACTCTCCATTTGTTTCTCTCATCTCAAACATTGGCTCTTATTGGCAAAATTTCTGGCTTTCAATCTTCCTGCAGTCACTCTCAGTTCTCCTGCATTTCATTCACTCTTTCTAACCCCCGCCCTGCCTATCTCTCTCTCTCTTTCTCTCTCTTTACTCCTGCGTAAATTTGAGAATTTCTGATTAAATACAAACAGAACTCACAGAACCACCAACCAAAAATACTCGTATAATAGGAATAATGAGCTCTCTCTTCCCAATGCAAGTTACCACCAATGTATGGATATCCGTTGAATAATTAAAGAGAATACACTAGATTACCCAGTTAAAAATTAACAGTACAGACTTCCACCAAAACTAAACTAACAAAGTTTCACTCTAAGTGAGCAATAATTAAAGTGAAAACAATGGGCCTCATTCATGAAGCACAAGTTAAATGGATTTCTGTGTGAATTTAATTGAATTTGAAGCCGTTCTTATGTAAACTAATCAACTCGCTTAATTTACATGATACACATTCATTTTTTCACGTTTCATTTATTAAGACTTTTTTAAAGATGTAGTCATTTAATTCAATGTGACAAATTATACAATAATAGCCTTGGAAAGAAATTACACAGATTTTTGTAAAGCTTTAAGAACAAGACCAGTTAAAGTCAGCAGTTAAATCTGTTGTATTCAATTAGTATCAAGTATCAATCATAGTATCAAGGTATAACAGTATTTTTACAATTTATGAATGAATTTGTTTAACTTTTGCTTCATTAGAGAAAAACTCTACCACAAAATGGAAAATCTGTCATAATTAACTCGCATGACATCCCAAATGTTTATGACTGTGTTTCTTCAGCTGAACACAATCAGAGTTTTATTAAATAATAGCCTGGTTCTCCCCAGCTTTATAATGGCATTGATCAGGATTTAGTGTTCTTAAGTTTAAAAAGCACATCCATCACGCAGTAAAGTAATCTAAATGACTCCAGTGGGTTAATATATGTCTTCTGAAGTAACATGATTAATGTTTTGAATGTATTTAAAAAGTGAAAGTGACATGTATTTGTCAGTTACGGTTTCCCATGACCGAAATGTGACTTCTGCATTTAACCCATCCATCGTGAGGAGTAAACACACACTGCAAGTCGTGAACACACACGAGGAGCAGTGGGCAGCTATCCCTGCAGCAATCGAGGGTTAGGTGCCTTGCTCAAGGGCACGTCAGTTAGTATTTAGCTTTTGCTTTGTCATATTAGAATCTAGACATCTGTATGACTGAGTTCACCCAACATGGTGGCATGCCGGCTCCATGTTGATCATTTTTTTCTTGTGTTTCATGAAATCATACTGGTTTAATGAAAGGTTCAGCCACAAAACACACAACAACCAAAGTGTTATCAACATATCACCATATTTGAATCTGGCATATTTTGAATTTTGAATGTACTGTAAGTCACTTTGGATAAAAGCATTTGCAAATGCATAAAAAATAAAACAACACTGATTGTGTTTGGCTCTTTCTCAGTGGTTACTAAAGCTGCAGTCCATAACATTTGTCATCTCCAATTCCACTAATGAGATCAATAGCAGAATAGAAGCTTTTCAGTAAATGTGACCCGTAAAAACTACTCTATCTCTCTATTTTGTCTAACTCTCTACTCCCACATTTAGGTGTTGTGGGACAACTGCCCCAAGATTCTAAAATAAATACATTTTGGGGGCAGTTGTGGCCTGCTGATTACTGCTTGTAATCAGTAGGTTGTTGGTTCGAATCCAGTGCTGGAAGATATAGCAACTGAAGTGCCCTTGAGCAATGCACCTAACCTCCCATTGCTGTGTTTACTCTTTACCAAGCATTAGATTAATCTATGGGTTAAATGCATAGGTCACATTTTGGTTATGGGTATCTGTCATCTTCAAATGCACATTTTGTGTTAACATTTCCTTCAAATTTCTGTCTATAAACACATTTTAACAACATTTTTTTAAATCTAGACTTTTAGAATCTTAGAATTAAAGATGTTTAATGTTTTTCACAAATCTTTCACAGAAATACACTTCCATAAATGTGATGAATGACCTGTAAGTAATATTAACGTCTCTTCACAAACAGGAATAATCAGTTAATGCTATAAACACTATAATTTTCCAACGAATTCAAATAACGGAACCTAAGCAAACACTGTTCTGAGTTCCAATAATAAAGGGTAAAAAACGTCCTCGTAAGTAATAAAAACAATTATTAAATAAAGCTGCAAGCAGCGATAAGCGGGACCTCGCACCGGTGCCACCGCCACCCAGGACTGCTAGCACCACCCAGTGCCACAGCCACGTGTTGGTTTTAATAACAGTGATTTGTGGGCAAAAGCATATGTTAATCGTAGTGTAAAATATGCCACTTCCTGTGTAAAACACACCACTTCCTGTTGACTACAGGTGGCGCTATAACCGTAACTGAATATAACACTGTAGATGTGTTTAGGCCATGATTTTTATCAAATGTGTGAAATATGGGGCCAATCAGTCACTTTAGGCCTGAGAAAAACACCTTTTTGTTCATGGCGAAACGCAAAACTTTGGCAGCCCGCCACGGTCATGTTCTTGCACAAAAACTCAAACGCTTCACAATTTAACGTCGCAAGGGCCTTAAGATGAGAATGACACCAACACAAAGTTGATC
>JBAJNP010001330.1:0-63882 GCA_036877545.1 Yasuhikotakia modesta | reverse complement strand
TTTCAGCAGAACTCTCCAGAACTTTCCAGCATGACTGTGCTCAGACAAAGAAAGGGCAGCAAGGGGAAGGACCCGGGGCCGAGCATTCAGAGCCTAAAGCCAGAGTGTGTAGCTGAACCCAAAGAGACGCTTCCAACAGGTCAGAGTTCCTTCAAGTAAAGATAAAAGTGACTTTAGATCAAGTACTTAATAAAGCCTAATAACCTTATGCCGGTACATCATATTAAAGTACAATATGATTTGCTATATTATCAATATAGCCACATATATACACTCATAACTTCAATAGCAAAATCATCATTCATTAAAATGGCTTATTTCAAAATGTATTCAGTATACTGTGGGCTAGTATTATAACATTATGATGGATAGCACGCACCTGTCCTGTTTAGCAAGAGGATTGTTTAATATTGTGGTGAGAGTAATTTTGCTCTCATTCTTTCCAGGTGGTCTCTCATGGTGGTCTGTATTGTGTCTAATTGCTGGCTCAATAGCAGGAGTTAGCCTAGGCTTGCTGTGCTGCATCTACGTGGCCACGCTTCATGAAAATGACCTGTGGTTCTCTAATATAAAGGTAAAATCCAGAGCTTTAACTTGTTTTTTCATTTGAAGTTGATTTACTGTCAGACTTTAAAGAAAGGGCAGATGTTTTTTGAGTGTTCTTAGGCCACATGCCTAATATTAAAAAACACTGCTCAAAAGTTAGGTGTAACCACTGATGGCGTATGTGTTGCACAGTTCCTCTTAAAAAATGTGCTGAAAGTTTGTTTTTCTCTTCCTCTTTGGTGTAATACTTACATAAACAGTTAGCCAGAGTTTAGGCTGGAGTTCATGTTATTACCTCCAGAGCTGAAACAGAAACAGAAACATCAGTGCCAAAAGCGTTATGTCATGATGGATACATCAGCCTAGCCTTGTGTCCTGGATTACTTCGTAAAACAAACCAGCTCAGAAGTTTATCCACATTTTTCAATCACTACATGGTTCACAGCTGCAACTTTGAAACACATCACTTTTTGGTTTATTTATTTTTGATGGTGCCAGGGATGCAGTCTGATTCTCAGTTTATTATGTGACTCATGTCTTGGGTTAATTTAGCAAAGCTACTAAGAATAATCACACTTCTGCTGTTTTTATGAGACTGTACAGTCTTTTGTCACCACAAGAACACTAACACTGATATCAAGATTGTTTTTTTATGAAATGTGGTTTGGCAGCATTGTAGCATAAATAGGTTGTGAATTCCTTTTTGTTGCTTTAAGGATATGTTTAGATAAGAGCACATGTAGAAACCATTACTGTATCGCGGATGAGTCCCCTACGTGTGTTGTCTGGACTGTAACACAATGTTGACAGTATGGACACTAGCACTGTTTTAGGAAAGAACACAACAGAAGCTACTGTAGACATGATATGAAATGCTTTGTTGGATTAGATAAACTTAGAACCAAGCGATTATTTTAAAGAAATGTAGCACAAACATTATTTTTGTTTTTAACATTTTACAAAATGATGAAATGAAAATAAAAGATATTAGGACACTTCCTGGTTGTGAGATTTAGCTCATTTGTAGTTAATAAGATAAACTAAACCAAGGTTACTTTTCTACCAGAAGACACAGACTTAATACTTCAGAAGTGGAGAACAGTTATTAGAAATTAATTGCAAAAGTTGAAAAGTTATGAGAAAATATTGTTGCATCATTGAAGCGTACAGCTATGAAGTGTCGCTTGCTTTAGTATTTTGTATCTGATTGCAATGCAATTCATGCATTTTAAATGTTCCACTACTGTTTTGGACCCCTTTATATATGCATAAATCTTCTGTTGTGCCCATTTTATTGTTTGTTATTTTTACTGTTCAACATGTGGTTTGCATTGTGTTGTACATAAAGTTATCTCAGGTTTAAAATGAAGTGCAACTGCAGTGGAAAAAGGAAGCATGTGCTCTCTGGCTGAGATTTAATAGTTTGCGTGATTCATCAAACTTTCATCTGAAAACTTGCTGTTGTAAAGACTTGCAGGGACTGGATGAGCACAGCTTTTCTTCTCCAAGTGTTTCGTTTTTAAGCTTAGCGAGGGTTTGTGGGATGGTGTTTTTAATTTGCAGGCAAAATAAAACAAGCTGCATATGAGTTGCTTCTTACCAGAGCATGAACTGTTAGAATGCTAACTGGTTTAGTAGTTCAAATGTTACTGTTGGGAGCCTCCATTATAAACACAGATGAGTTCAGACTTAGCATCGGCAAAACGTTTTACAGGGGTTTTGTAAATGTTTTTAGCAGGCGTTGGGTTTACAGTGAGTTCTGTCACTGTTGTTCAAACATTGCCATGATTCATGACTTTTGTATGTGTCTCATCTGGGACACAGCAGGAGACGACTGCCACTGGGAAGCTTCAGAATTCATTGTGTGTGAAGTCATGGCAGCGATAGTTACAGTGCCACAGTGTTAAGCTAGCAAGCTAGTTCCATTGTTAGCCTAAATTGTTTACACAAATGCGCCTAAACCTCTAAATGATGTTTCAAGTGTTTGTTCTTTATTCATTCTTTCTGTGTTTTCCCCCCTGGCAACCAAGAGGTCACCAGTTGTACGGCCCACACACCTTCCTTCCTGCCTCAGCCCCTTTCCCTCTGATCCCAAGTGAAATGTTCCTCTGGCAGATAGTTGTGTAGTGTCGACCGAGCTTAGAATGATCTCACGAGGCTCTGTTTTATTGTTTTGATACGTATGCTAGGAAGCTTTTGGGCAAGTTACTCTGGAAAGTCGTAAACAAAAGAGGGAGCTTGCAGTCTTGTACTGACAGAGACAGAAGAACTTATAGGAAAGACAGAGAGCAGTAATCCTTAAAAATGAGGGTTCGACGCAGGAGGAAGAGCAATCTGGATGATACCATGCCGACCTCCCAGAATAAACTGCCTTTGGTTAACTTTGAAGCCAAAGACAGTCTGCAGGATTATAGGAGTGGGCAGGGGGACACGGACGAGTGCCTAAAGCTTTCACGGTGTCACATTCCAGAACAAAGATGTTGGCTGGCTGTTGTCATAGCAGCAGGTTTGCTGTTGGCAGGGTTTATTGGGCTGTTTCATGCATGGTGTGTTTATTCTATACACGAGAATCTGCTGTGGTTTTCACACCTAAAGGTAAGCCGGACTAGGACCTGGCTTCAGTTCTGTCTCCAAGAATGTTGCTTAGGAACATTGTTAAATGAAGATGGATGTGTTCTGTTGCATCAGACAAGTTTTAGAAATAGAAGTGATAGAGGCGTTCTTACATCAGTTCATTCTTTAAATATCTGCTGTAGGTCTGAATGTGTTAAACTGCTTTTTACAACCGACTCGATTTCTGGTAGCATTTCAGATATGATAAAGACTAATGTTTTTTTATGGCGCTAATTTCCTTTCAATAACAGCAAATGTGATTCAATTCCAATTAAAAAGGGAACAAAGAGGTCTTTGTGTTTGGATGTTGTTTAATTCTGAAAACAATATTTGACTTCATGGATTTGCAGCATAATTCTTTGTTATGCTGGTCAAACAGCCACTTTGATTTCTTTGTCAGATGCCGTTAATTTTAACATTGTTACTCCTGTTGTTTGTCTTGTCATTTCTAATTGTTACTGAACCTTGGCATTTTGTTATTTGTGGTAGGAAGTCGAGCGTGAAATCTCCTTCCGGACAGAATGTGGCCTTTATTACTCTTACTACAAACAGATGTTAAAGGCTCCATCCATACAGCAAGGTACAGAGATTTTCACACATTCACATACACACATAACAAGTGCATGTTGTCCCACAATTGGCATAACAGACTTATTGGTTACATGATAATACTTGTCATCTAGTCTTTACAAGCACATATCCCTGAGTCTGTGATTTTCTCTATGTAGTGTAAAAATATTATTTCAACGCCCCCTTCAATGCATTTATCCATTTTCTTTCTTTATTTATTTAACTTGACCCATTTAGTAATAGCTAAGTTTTGCCCCTGTCTGTCTGGTTTCCGTTAATACTTATGTAATACAAGGACTATCAAAGGAATGTTTTATTGCGTAACTATATCAGGGTGACTGAGCTCAAGAAATAGAGAAAGAGAAAATGCACAACTTTGCTCTAAGTGGTCTTTGGGAGGCTAATTCCCTTAACAGCCCCATTTAGGATGAATTTCTTTTTGTGCTGCGATGCTGAAAAACATCACAATTAGGTCATTACCCATTGAGACTGAAATGGCAAAAGCCACAGAGATGCCAAAAACTCTCTAGATGTTACAATTCAACTTTCGTGCTATAGCGTAAAAGGGTAAAAGAGAGTTAAAGCATGTTTAGTGTGTTGCTTTTTACACAGCATTTATGGCAATCGATTACCGTAAATCTATACCCCAGCTGTCACAGTAGAAATAAAAAGTAGTAGTATAAAAAAATGCAATTTATTAGCTCATATTTACAACTTCCAAACCCTTTACAACCTGCATTATTTTCTGCATATGAGCTCATTGTTACAACTTGTTATTGTTGCTTAAGCAACCACAGAAAGAGAAATGTTTCTTGTAATATTTACTGTTGTTTATTTATCAGTAATACCTCACATTTATCAGCAACCATCATCATGGTTTCTTGTTTTAATGGCTTTATATGAAGTCTTTCTATACATGTCAGTCAGACCCACATGTTGCCTTGTGTTATGCCATGTTTCTACATTCAATTCTTTTCAGCTTACCAACAGGTTTGTTTGTGTTTTCAGGTCTTTATGAGCTTATTCATGACAACACAACCGAATCCAAGAGGACAATAAACATCCTACAGCGTATGAATATATACCAAGAAGTTCTGCTTAGCATTATATACAGAGTGCTACCCATCCAGGTACTCAGTCGCCGCTGTTCACTTTGTACGACGGATTCCATGCAGATTCTTGTGCGCTTTTGAAGAATCCCCATATTTATTTTGTCCTGCTTGCATTTTTGTGTATGTGTTTGTTTTGCAGGCCTACTTGGAGCCAATTTATTTCTACATATACACAGTGTTTGCTTTGCAGACAGTGTATGTCATTGCACTTTTCATCACCGCCTGGTTACTCAGTAACTCCTGGCTGGCTGGAGCTCTCGCCGCAGTGTGGTACATTATCAACAGGTAGTTCCAACATGAAGGGTCAATTAAACTCTCATGCCCACAAATGCAACCTTTGCAGTTCTTAAATAAGTAAGTGTGAATGCCAATTGTTATTCAGCCTGAATCTGGATTCAGAAAAGTGTGAAAGCTGATGTCTCCCCAAAAATATGAATTTAGTCTCCCAAAGTCAAACTTGAAATGCAATTTGTCATTTTAAAGGGCCCTTTAATCCCATACATGCCGCAGGCCAATTTACGGGACGTTCCCGCTGGAGCTACCACAGTTTTTAATAAAGTCTCTTTGAATATTTGAAACACATTAATTTTTAGATTGTCTTTGTTTCTCAGCGCATGACTGTTTCCTCCGTTTAATTGTTCCTGTGGTTGTGCAGAGTGGACACCACGCGTGTGGAGTTCACCATCTCTCTGAGGGAAAACTGGTCCATACCTTTCTTTGCTCTTCAGGTAGCAGCCATAACCTGCTACTTACGGCCACAACTCAAACCTGTTCACCAGGTACGGCTCTGTCCTGTTGACTCCTATTGTATCAAATGATAAGATAATTTGCAATATCTGATATCAGAAATCAGCCGTTGGTGCGTTTGTGTATTTGATGTGCCACTATCAAACAGGTTACAACAATAATGATTTTATAAAGAAAAGATGTTAATAAAGACAAGATGTAAAAGATTAAAAAACAGATAGTCTCACTCCACACTCCAAAAGTTGAGCCACTATTGCTATGCTAGATTTGTTGAGAGATCATAAAGCCACAGTGTTTAGATCTAGATGGTTAACTTATTTATAGACTATATTAAACTGGGATACGATTGAAGTTTTTAAACATTGAAACACTACAGCTTTAAGTGACTATAGAAGTAGTACAATTGCACTTGTTCATTTTTTTGAACATGTTAAGAAAACTATTGACAAATGGTGGGTAAAAACCGGAGAGAGTGAGAAAGAATGTGACAGTAAAGTTTTGGGAACCATTTATCACTGTTTGCTGCTGTTAGTGAAACTTTTATGAAATATGAAACAGAGGTTAGCAATTGCCAGTGTATGTGTGAAATATTTACTCTGCTGAGCACATATTTGTTCTGTCCCGGTATGTGTTCTCCACAGAGTATAATAGCTTTCAAGACGTATGGTGCCGCACTGGGAAAAATCTTGTTGTATGAGTCCTTAAAGAAACTCTGGGTTTTGAATGTTTGGGTGTCTGGGCAGTCAGGTCTGAACAGCGCGTGTGTGTTCTCAATCGCAGAGGGTGCTGCTGTGGCTGGTGTTCGTCGCAACCTTCTGCTTCTGTTTGACATGGCAGTTCAATCAGTTTGTCCTGCTGGTACAAGCACTTTTAATCTTTACTCTGGACTGTCTTGATTTCTTCACAGCAGAGCAGGTGACACACACACACACACACACACACACACACACACTGGAAGACTTCCAGTTTTTGGAGCTGGTGTGAGGTTAGTCATTCAATCCCCTGTCTCTGTAGGTGATGTCTCTGTACCTGATCCAGGTGTGGAGTCTGTTGCTAGTGTGGCTTCTGCAGTTCTGTAACTCCATGATTCTGGGCTCTCTGGTGCTCAGCTTCATTGTGTCTGCTCTCTTCATCAAACACTTCCAGGTCAGTCTCCGCCTCAGCAGATGTTTCTGTGACGCACACAGACGATTTTGACAGATGGACGGCACCTTGAAAAATAATAGAAGAGATCACTGTGCTCCTGTAGGAACAGAAATCCTGCCTTTCCTTCGATTTGTGCTAAAGAAGCACAATTTAAGATACAACAGGCCAGTTTTGTAGCTGATTTGACAGTACTGAAACATAATCTTGACAGCAGACTTGGATATTTTGGTCTACAGTTAAATGGGGTGGGACGTTCCTATGCATGCCTGGATAGAGAATAATGCTTAGTGGCTTTAGCAAGATGGCGGCTGGAAGTGACTTTAAGTAAATAGAAAAATAATCATAATGAAAACACAAAGAAATTTATCACATGAAGCACTTTATCACATTTGTTTTTCTGGCCCTATGTTACATTGTTTCCTTCCACAATAAAAAACACAAACTTTCAAATCATCATTGTAGTTTATTATTAATACCTGCTTTCTGTGTGTTTTTTTCAGACTGGGCTTAAAACAGGTGGCTTTGTTACACGGATAGTAAAACTGTCTCTTCACACATTTCTAGTCCTCACATTAACTTTAATCATCAATTACTCAGCCAAGGTGAGCATGTTCTACCTGTTCTTCTGTGTCACTCAATACAATACAACTGCTCTACATGGTCCTTCAGAGACCCTAGTTTCACCTTTCCATCTCCTCATTTTCTTTCTTCACATCTCCCTCATAAAACAAAAACCACCTCCGCCCATCTGAGGAGACATTTATGTGAATGACCTCGTCCTTTTTTCTCTCCGCCTTAACTGACAGAAAATACTTCAGCTGAAATCGGACGAGCACATTTTTAAGTTCATAAAGGTCAAGCTTGGCTTTGGGGGTACGAGGTAAGCCTGCATTGTTCCATCTCACATTGCTTTCCATTTTGCATCGCAGTAGATTTAAGCCTTTGTCATCAGTCAAAGGCCATATTGTGGTGCCATATTGAGAAGAAAGATCCATATCCGGGCTGGAGCGAGCCATTAATCCACTGTGATTAAACAGATCCAGCTCTGGTACCAAAATAACATCTGGCACGCAATACAATCTGATCATCTACTAGAAATATATGGAGCCGTTTCAGATGATCAAATGAATTGCTGCTCCCAATAATCTGTGTGATGTATTTACTCCTTTTCTCTCCCTCTCTTTTTCAGAGACTTTGATGCCAGTCTCTATCTGTGTGAAGAGGCTTTTGGCTTGTTGCCATTGGATACATTTGAGCGCTTGTCTGGAACAGCTCTGCTGTATCCGTTTGTGTGCACCCTCATTGCCCTCCTCATTCTGTTTCTGCTGGTGGCACTTTCTAATCTCAGGTAAATGACTTCCTCTTTGAAAGAAGGGCTCATTTGCATCGCTGTACTTTACAGCCTAACAAGACAAGCCACGTTTCTGGGAATTTAGAAGAATTTAGTGTTAAATACGGTATACCTGTAATGTTCGTTTTTGTAATTAAAGAGGGCTCCCACAGAACACCAAATGGGATGAGAAATGACCATTAGTTGTGAATATGGTTACAGGTCATAATACTGCGAGTTATTACTCTTAATACAGAATAATTGGACTCTAGATATATATTTTTCCCCATTAGGGATTCTGAATGTATTATTATGTTGTGTTCAAAGCAGATTAGCTGTTGCTTCAGGGGTGCTATGGCCCTTCTGTTCTTTCATCTCTCTTATCAGAATCACCGGGTCCACAAACACCCAGAGGGTTTTAACCACACACCCACACATGCGCACACACACACACACACACAAACAAATCAAAGAGACCATTAACCTTTCTGTGCATTAAAATAAAAAAAAACATGAACTCACAGATCTTGGCTCCCCTCTGTGTTTTATGCACGGTTGTCTTTTATTCCCCTTTTGTTTGACTTTTAATTCTTTATTCCAGAAGGAACGGTTCAGGCCAAATGAGCAGAGAGAAAGAGGAGAGGACCTTTACAATGAGGCCAGACGTTGCTTACAATTTATTACACACCATTTTCTTCGGCCTGCTTGCCTTTTCAACCATGAGGTAAACAAATTTTGTTGTTTTCATCCCCTGTATCGCTTGTTCTCCATGCAGATATTTTCTGTATTTCAGTCACTTGCTGTCTGTAATTTCATTCCCTGCTGTTGCCGTCGCTCAGATACGTCTCAATTTCGAGCTCCTCTCTGGCATCGTCTCATTTCCTGTCCTGCACGTCGCTTCTGAATTGTGATCTCCTTCATCTTATTAGTCCGTATCCCAAGTTGACAGTCCAGTCGAAATTTGAGCGATGAGTGAATTATGGCAGAATATTGCGATATCTTCATAAAGTGTTGCTTGCTGTTAGAATCTTAATATAGTTGAAAATGCTATTTAAAGCTTTGCAGATGAACAGAAAGCACAGTTACATTTCTTTCACTCTGGCTTCTGACAGGATGAAATATTTGTGGACGGGTCACATGTGTGCATTCGCAGCGTTTGGGGTGTGCAGTAAGGAAGTCTGGGCGTTATATCTGAGAGTCCTACACTGCAATAGTAAAACCACGGTAAGATACATATTATGAACACAATAGTCTTCATACACACTGATATTTACTGTACATCTGTTTTTATTACATTTCAAACAGATCATGTTTTGTTATGAGCTTTCAAAACAACTCTTCAAATGTCTTCACATGTTTGTTTTTGGATTATATTTTGTATTACTTTCCATTACTTACTCACATTACTTGTTTATGGATTTTATATTTTATTATTACAATTTTTAGTATTCACTATCTCACAAGTAAAGGAAAACCTGTACATTTCACCCACCCATCCTCATTATATACTGAATGCAAGTAGTAACATAAGGCGTGAGTTTGTTTATAAAGGAAATCGAATCCAATAAATAATTCTCAAAGACCGTAAAACAAGAATGAATAGCACATTTCACTCTTCAATTGTAATGTGAAAGCAATAATGCCCAGTATTATAAATAGATAATGAGTTTCACTGAGGAATGTGCATCATTAACGTGTCCATGTTAACGCAGCTGTAATTGTATTTCCCCGCTAGGTGGCAGTGTAGTTCCAGCCCAGACCAATAACAATTACCTCCTGTTTTCCCTGTTGTTATTTACCTGTTTGTGTTATTAATCTCTTTCCACAGATAAGACTGATCAGGTATTTTGTTCCAGTTGTAATCCTCGCTTTTCTCTATTACAAGGTAAGACATCTGAAACTGTTATTACGTGTCTGTTTGCATGTTTAGCTAAGCTTTCTGAGTGGCAGTATGCCGCAGTGCAAATCTAAGTATTCATATCCCACTGTGTTTGTTATTTAGCAGAGCTTTGGTTTGATCATGTTATTTTTTCCTTGTTAACACAGCAGCCATCAGATATACGTGTTGATTTGTGTTCATGTTCGTTGTGCTGCTTTGTTGATCATTGATTATTGTGAGTCATTTCCATTACAGCAGTCAGATGGCTGTGTCTCACTCTCTCAATCGCTGTCTTACTCTTGACAGTTTTGGCCCAGACTGATGGAGGAGATTTCTGAGCTCAGAGAGTTTTATGACCCGGACACTGTGGAGCTAATGGAGTGGATTAGGTAAAACGGCTGTAATATTCTCTCCCACTTGCATGCTACAGAACAGCACTCACAGACATGCTAACAGACTAACTTAGGTTGGAGAGATGATCATTGGCATGCAAGAGATAAGAGTGAGGGGCATTAATAGTACATTTTAATTGTTTATTTTAGATGTTAAAAGTACCAAATCATCTTCCATAGTCGTCATTACACAGTCAGTTATATGAATGGCCCACTGAATGCTGAAAAGTGCTCAGTTTTGACTTAACGCATAAATGAGGATACATGTCCGCAAGCAACATTCTGAAATGAGAATCGCTGCATAATAAGAGGGTGACATCTTGCAACACGCATATAACAACTCAAATCAAGATTTCCAACCTGGCAAACATGCTCCTTAAAGTAGCGCACGCAAAACAATGACGGTGACATTCAAAATCACATCATTAGGGAGAGAGGCACTCTAAGTTAATGCCAACTGACATATAACTCAAAGAAAACAACAACCCTAAACAAATTATGCTGTAAACACTAAAAACAAAAACAATAAGCAGCTGATTTGCATAAGCTATTCTTATCGCGGTCCGGTGGGAAAAAAGTACCCAGCGCCTCAGAAAATATCTACATCACAGTTTTTTGTGGAAGTTCAAAATAGATTTTAGAATGGTGTCAGGTCAAAAAGGTTGGATCAGTCTATTTTCTCGTATTTTCATTTTTTTCCTCACACACTTTGAAGGGCATAAATACAAAGCTACAGCGATTGCTCTATTCATTCCATCATATTTGCTATAGTATAGCAGCAGGTACCAGTATTTGGAAGTGGGCTGGTTTGAGATGGTGGTCATGAATAAGACATTAGGTGCTGTAGAGACTCCAGCCGTTGGCAACAAAGTTTCATCAATGCCACTGGTCTCACTTCAACAGCAAAAAAATAATAGTTGTCTTGCCCACTCCTGAAGTGATGCATGCCTGTGAGGGTGCGAGAAAGACTTAGAGGTTTGGAATGCAAGACACAGGTGATCTATCCCTGAAGAAAATGCGATTTGTGTCAGGGATTAGTGTTGGAGTTCTCTTGGCTGACGTTGTGGCATTAAGCCGCTTCCACAGGCTAATTAACCATCAGATGAAAGAGTTAAGCAGGATCTTATAACACTTCTGTGTGTGTCTGATTCTGCCAATGCCTGCACTGTTTCATATGTAGATTCTCAAATATGCTTTTCTGGGAAAGAGGAACTGAGAGAGAGAGAGAGAGAGAGGGTGGGCATGACAAGCAAGGAGAGGCTGCATCGGCCTTGAGAGAGGCAGTATCAGCCTTGTCTAACCATGATCTGAACTTACTGAATAATGTACCACATACTGTGGCACAATGTGAATCACTAGAACTGTGAAAATATTGCTGTCACGCAATCTTCTGATCTAACTTGAGCTAAAAGAAACAAACTACATGCTATACATGCTATGTGTATTTTATATCGAGTAAGTGAAAGTTTTCTTCTTGGTTTTTTAAGGCAGCTGTGTGCTAGTGTTGAGTGACAGGTTTCAAATCTGTCTGCTGTACGCTAACTGAATATTACCCTCTTGTGTAATAATGATAATCCTTATGGCACAAATAGTGAAGCTTACAGAAGTTTGATGCTCTGTTACCAAAGAAACGCTATACAAACATACTGGTCAGTTTTAGCTTGAATCGTAAGTTACATAAGATCTTAGAAGAAATCTTTGAAGGAAAAATCCTGGTTTTACCTTCATAAAAGGACTTCTGCGTCAGCTGCACACCTGTAATGCCTCAAAATACAGCCTGCATTTGCAGCAGAGGGGTTTGGAGCAAAGCCAGGCATACTCACAGAGGTGAAGAGAAAATGTGATCGGATGTGCTATTGCAGAGTTTGCATGGGCGGTTTGCACTTTTAACCGGTCAAATATCATATAGTCATTGACTAGCTAGGTCAAAGCACAAACCACCCATGCGAAAGCCATTGTAATTTCTAACCAAGACGTCTACACCCTACAATCTTTGTGAATCAGCTGATGCATTGTGGGAAGGGTGTCATGCGTGTGCCGTGAGTGATCCGTGGCCTTTCAATCAGACCGCATTTCTCCTGCAGATGGAGACACGCTCTTTATTGCAGTGCTGAGGTCCTGTCACCACAAGCAGCCTTATCGTCCTCAGCGTCTCCCTGCCATGTAATTAATTGTCCCTCTTTTGTTTTGTAGTTTTCTACTGCGCAGGCTTTTGTTACAGCCTCCATAAAGGAGTTGTTTCTGAATGTTGCCTTGTTTTCAAATAATGAAGATAAATTAGTCTTTTGATTTCTCTGAAGGAACAACTTTCACAGCTTCTTAGAGCACAAGTAATTTGTGTTTCCAACTGAACAAAGACACATTTTTCTCCTGCTGTTTTCAGTTTTTTCATTTGTTTCCTTCTTCCTTTCTTCACGTTTTCAACATCTTCCTTGCACTTCCACACTATTCATCTCTTTAGCCACTTTCCGGCGTTTTCCATTCTAATTAAATCAAATTAGTGGCTTTTCGCTGGTGCTGCTGGAGGCGTCTCTGTGGAGATGTTGCTGAATTTATCTCAGTGGAGATATCTCACCACAGTGCTGATAGCTGTGCTTGCAGATGCTTGCTTTATTTGAACTTTAGCTGAATTTACAAACAGCCCAAAATACACTCTTCTTCCACAAATGAAAGGTGAGCTGACACCATTTCTCACTTGTCATCTTTCTTGTTTCACCAAATTGTTTTTTTATAACACGGGTAAATTGCCTTTTTTGCTAGTTGTTGTGAAATCTATCAAGAACTTCCAGAACTTCCAGTCATGTGAATTATTGTGCTTTTCATTGGCTGAGCAGCAAATGAAAGCATTTCATTGGCTGAGCTGCAAACATCCTCACTGGTCCCAAAATGCTTCTTCTTCGATAAAATTGCTCGATCCTGCGTTCCTGAATGAGCACCAAGGCCTTTTTAAGGGCAGGTGCATTACCACTAAACCACGGCTTAAACAAACATTTTGTTTAAATAGAGATTTTGATTGTGTTGGCATGGGTGGTTTGTGCTTTAAATTAGTCCACAGGTTTTTTTAGTTTATCAGTCAGGTGGCTCCCCAACAAGATATTTGGGGAATAATTGGGGAGTCCTTTCAATACTTGTAGATTATTACTGATGTAAATTCTTTACTATCTGATTGAGTATATGGTTTGTCAGAGATTAAATGCTGCACACACAGGTTGTCTTGGTTTAGTTAAGACACTCTTTTTTTAGATACATGCATCGTTCACACGTTGGAAAAACTTGTCCAATCAAGTCAATTAGCCCAATAGTTCATTGCACAAATGACTTGTGTGTTTTTGCCACAACCTCTAACAGTCTACATCCCATAATATGTGCGGATCAGCTGAGGATTTGTACGGAGGGTTTCATGAGTGTTTTTTATGGATTTTAACAGCAGCTTCTAGACTCATAATCGTCTGTTATTGCTTGTTTAAAAACATTCCAATGCCTTAGTTGCAAACAAGTTTACTTGTCCCCAAATACTTCTCCTGTGACTCCTGAAATATATCATTTCAATTTTCATTTCAGTCAAGTCAATTTTCTTTAGTGAACAGCACAGCAGGTCATGTGAGCTGTATGTCTGTTTGTGTCTCACTAATGGAGAAAATAAAACACTCCTATTGGCTGACACACTGACACATTCCTTCCCCATGATGCTGCAATTTACTTCCACACAGTTTCCCTCCTAAAATGTTAATTGTTAACAGCAAGGAAACGTGTCAAAGTCGAATAATACATTTATCAGCAATGCATTCCTTTTGTGATCAAATTAGTATGTGGTGAGTTAATTAGATAATAACATCAGAACATTAAATAGGAGAAAAGTCTGCTGAAACTCACTGTTGATATAAATGGGGCATAAACTTTAAAATGATCTCTAGTTCTTTTCGTCTTATGTTTTACCTGTAATTCTGTCAGTTCTATCAATCATAAGCGTTGACTGGATGTCATGACTGGTGTCATTTGCCGCCATTTTTGCCGTCATAATTGCTGACAAACTATCCAAACCGTGTGTCAACCAGACCCTGTGACAAATGGTTGACGTGCAGAAACCCAACAGTCAAACATGGGGTAAGCATTCATCTGTCTGACCCAGATCGACAGCAGACACTGATGTCAGCCATTGAAAATGAGTGATTGTCTTCACAACTATGTCTGGATAGTTCATGGTGTACAGCATTGAAAAAGTTTACCAAAAAGTGACATTTTAGTGATCATTTTACAAACAGGAACACAAAAACAGAAATGCTGTGCTGGACTTTTGAAATGAGAGCTATTTTTTGTTAGCTTTACTTCTTATTGTGTTTTTTAAGTCATTGTGTATGAAACAGACTGAAAAATAAAGCAATCCATTTTATTAGATTGTATTGCCTGTATTCAGACTTCTTATGAACTTTCATTTGACATTTGATGAATTTTTTTTTAAGCTTGAAAGCTTTTAAGACCATTGTTTGTCTGTGACTGTGCTTCTGTAAGTAATCTCCAGCACTAGTTAAATTTCTAATATGAAGGCTATGACTTTAGCTGAAGACATTAAGACACACGGATGACATGTCCAGTCTTTGAAATGGCTGAGTGGTTGACAAACAACACAGACTGATTTATCTGTAGTTATTAAAGTAAATCAGCATCAGTCTAAAGTTGAGAACATGAATTCAGTCTCAGCAGATCTATCGCATGGTCATATGTCTGAGGCATCGGCTGCTAGGGCCACTGTGTTCTTTTCTCATTGGAATGTTAATGACATCAATCAGTTTTATAATGTCAGCAGGGTGCATGCTAACACAAGCTGACATTTACATAAGAGAATATAAATCAGAGATTAAATGTAAATCTGCCAGCGGCTCATGCAGCCCCTTGTCAATACGGAGTAATTACACCGGGACACTCAAGAGCAGGAAATGATGCGCTGTGAGAAAGGTCAAAGGTCAGCCTCCTCCGAAAGTCATTGGTTAATACAAATTTAGACCAGGTACACTGGATGTATTTCTAGACATTCCTAGAAAAATTATATTTTTAATCAGTATCTAAACATTCATAACATACAGTAACTTCTACAATATACATTGATGTATTCTACATATATATATCCCTGTTATACATATTTTTACCCAAAAAATAAGATACAGATTAATTTTTCAAGTCAATTCTTTTGGATTTGAGATTAAAATCATGGGGGTATTATGAGAAAGGAATAACTGGTAGGAAACAGACTGACGGTATCTTGCGATGCTGGAATGTAATTAGATTTAGTTCCTTTTTTAACATTGATAACACGATATGTCCAGCAGCAGAGACACTCTGTTAGACTGGAACAGGGGATTGGAGAACTTAATCTGCTTTGTGGGTGTTTAAAGCATGAGAGAGAGAGAGAGAGAGAGAAAGAGAGAGATTCTCTCAAACACATTTTCATGCAGACCTATATATATATATGTGTGTGTGTGTGTGTGTGTAAATGTGCAGCAGTGGCCGGCACTCTGACAGCTTTTCTCTCTTGAAAGCTTTTTCACGGAAGTTTGATACTTAAGACATTCTTCGCCCACTGTAATTGGAGTCATTTTTTTCTTCTTTGCCACTTTATTTCCGACTTAGTCAGCATCAGATTGAAATAGCTCACTCTGTGTGAGATTGTGATTTTGAATCTGTCCTTGTACATTTAGTTGTGTTCTTGTATTTGTTGTGTGTGTGCCCTGTATCGAGTCTATGTGTGTTTTGAAGTGATAAAGATGGAACAGGGTGTGTGGTTTTACCCCTGTGGAGCAAAGGGAAATTATTTGTGTGTGTGTGTGTGTGTGTGTGTGTGTGCATGCCACTTAGTCACTGGACATAAGTTATTGGACTCATCCTTGAGCTTGGCGCAAGGTTCTCCTGCGAGGGTCTGTAGTCATGGCTGACCCTTGTGACCACACTTCCTTCCCTGTAATGAAACATTTTATACAGCAGCTGTGCAGCATCTTTAATCAAACACCTTCCAGTTTGGACAAAGATGAAATCCTCACATCATGGGTAACCTTCAGGAGACAGACACCAACAAACAGCTCCATCTTGCATTTGTATTTTTAGTACCTCAGTTTAAACTGACCTTCTAGCAGGTCTTTTGTGACACAGTATTTATGGAAATGAAGTGGCAGTTTTGAGTTATTTTTTCAAAGCTGACTCCAAACTAGCGCTGACTGAATAAGTAGAATGAGTTGAACCGAAAGCACACAGTATGTAGCTCTGTAGGTTATGTTGGGAGTAAATGCAAACAGAAGTATGTTTAGCAATCTGGATGCTGAATTTTAAGGTTATGTTTTGATAAACAACTGGGTTCTCGCATCTCCATCAGGCTAATTAAATAGCACACGTCCTTCCATGCCAAGCACATATATATTAGCACGCTAGACAGATCCCATCCAGAGTGCCTATTTAAACCTCCGGCACACTTCATATCCTCTGCGTTCTCTGTCAGTAATGGGACAAATAGCTGTGTCCCTTCTCAATGAGCCATTTCGCATTCCCCCCTAGATAAATGTCTGCAGTTTTGGCTTTTCCCACTATTCTGTGCTCATAAATGCCACAAGGACACATTTAGCTTCTCCTGCCAATCCCGGCTATGAAATGTTGGCGAAATTTGAAACGTAAATGTGACAGCAAGCACTCTTATGTTTTCTCAAAAGATTGAAGACACCAAAACGGGCTGTGTTTGCCGGCAGTATGCAGTTGTTGGCGGGGATTAAACTGTGTACAGGAAGAGTACTGACAAACCACCCACACTATGAAGACCAGGCGCTTAGGGAGAGGACCAGAGAGGTAGGACACTTTTTGTATGTTTGCTTGAATCTAAGGTCTCCCAGGACAACAGTCGCTTTGCTTTTTAGGGTGTGGTTTTGTTTACTTGACCTTAATGCCAAACCACGTCTGGTAAGGTGGTTTTTGAGGACACAACAGTAGTCGGTGTGGTACCGGCTTGTGGTTATGTAGGAGTCACAATACATATACATGTGATTCATTTAATTTACATAATCAGCTTTCGATTATGTATATTTTTTGCTAGAAATCAAACCCCTGCTGTGAAAACCTTCTCCAGTCCATACGAACAAAGAGTCTGGAGTGAAAGGATTTTCTTTTCTTTTGCAATCATGCCTAATTATGTAAATGAAACTAAATGAGGCAGATCAATAAAACAGCCAAAAAACAAACTAAACATTCAGTCAAAACTAGCACTTTTGTATATGTATAAAAGTGTATAAAAACCGTAACAAATCAGGATATGTCCTTAATCATGAAACAAGCAGACCATGAATAAATGTATCATAAATCCTTTTAAGGCCAAATGATATTTGGTGTTACACATTTCATCTGCATAAGTTTGATTGGCATAATTACATTAATTATGTTTTACATGAGACACTTTAGTAGATGTCTTTCACAAAATTAAATAACCTCTACAGCACTGATGGTATATGTAGCATGACTTTAATGTCCTGGTAAATAAGTAAATTACACTAGCATTCTCAATACAAAGTTTAATATTTACTCACTATTTAATCACTGTTGATTCTGAGCTATTATTGTTTTCTCCTCAGTATGTCTTGCATAAAGTACAGTGATTTTAACAGGTGGGGTCTGATAGGGTACTTTTGTGCTTGAGTCTGTGTGACAGATTTTGGTTGTTTTGTAGAAATGGTATGTAAAATAGACTAAAGTCAGTTTCTGAAGGGTTAAACTGATAATTGTAATAATTGTAACTGCTACATTCACTTTGGTGAAGAAATGAGGCACTGAGCAGTTGGTGGAAGCCATACACCTGCTCTAGTGTTCCTGTTTCATCAATGAATTGATGTGAATTGAACTATCCAGGAAGACCTTGATTAGTACATCAGTACACACAGATTCCCTCAGATGTGATACCAATTAATGACTGAAGAAGTAGCACATGCAAAGCCGGTGTAACTATAATCTACCACACCATTTTTCACTTTTGATGTGGCAGTGGTTTGCATGTCCTACATTTTTCACAAACCACATTTTCTTTTATTATTCATTAAATACTTTTTATTAACCCTAACCTAATAAACTGTTTTAACTGTAGAAACAATAGGACAAACTTGGAATTAAATAAAGAATTGCATCAAAGGTATAAAAATGTAAGTCTTGTTGGGTCTGAAAAAGAAAACCTGCTGAAAATGTGAACAGAAATTGATTGCCAATTTAGAAACTATTTACATTTCCTGTTTGTGCATTTAAGTGCCTGTGGCCAGGAGCCAGCGCTCTTCTGTTCATTCAGGATTAATGAAGAGTGTTTTTGCTACGCTAAACAGACAAAAATAGAATTCATCTCTCACAAACCTCTCTTAGAAATGCAGTTAATGTATATTTATTATACATAAGCCCTGTGTTGTGGTGTGGGTACAGATGTGCTTATATTAGCCAAACGATTTTTACGTTTCAATAGTTTTTTAGTGTCAACAGTGTTAGTTAAATTCCTGCATACTCAAGTGATCAAACTTCAAGTGTCAAAAGAATCTCTGTAATATCACATGGTTTGTTCAATGTCAATATGGATAATTGCAATATTTTCACACGTACAGTTGTAAAATGCTGTATTAAAACAGTGTATCACAGGTTTTGATCAGTGGGTACAGTGGTGTCTTGAACATTGATATTTTAAACCTGCAGGCTTTGGCTTCCAAGCACAGATCTTTAACCGTCCTATTAAAGCAGGAACATGTTTTTATCTCTCCTCTCTTCATTCCCTACAGGTATATCAGATCTATGCACGTCAGTCTGCCGAAGAGGTTCATAAAGTCCTCAGTTGGGTTGGAGCCGACTACATGGTGCTGGAAGACAGCATCTGCTACGAGCGGCGGCACCGCCGAGGCTGCAGGCTGAGGGACCTATTGGACCTGGCAAACGGACATGTAGGTCATGCACAGCATCTCGGGTTCATAGCCACACATCACACTTGTTCCATTTATATGAACCGTATCAGAAAGTTTCTTTCGCTGCGAGAAACAAGACCTTTATCAGCAGAGCTAAAACAAACAACTTTGCCCTTTACTGAATTCTTGATGTGCAATAAGCAAATATCATTTCGGTAAAACGCTGAACTCTGTGTCTTGTTCTTTTTGTCTTTAAAACGTCTTTGACTCTTGGAGGTGTTTTAATTTCTCACATAAAAATGTCTGTGACAACTAAGTGTATAATTGACACTTTTTGTCACTCCATCTTGTTTTCACTAACCCACAATGCTTGGTCATTAAATACCGCTGTTCTTTTGTTTAGAATCACATCTGCATTGTTTGTTTGTTCCAGAGCGGCACAAGCATTAGCATCAGCACTGTGTGCAGTCTAGCTTAAGTCACTTGTGTTTACTAGCATGATTGTTCTTCTGTAGCTGGTTGTTTAATACCTCAAATTCAGATACCTAAAAAACAAACAATATTTCAAGTGCTCCTGTAGCTCAACCACTCAACTACCAACCGAAGGGATGTGGGCTCAATTCCCAGGGAACACAAGTACTGATCACTACAAGTCCCTTTGGATAAAGACGCAAAATGAATAAAACTGATGCGTTTACATTTGCTCAGCCAGCATAAGTTATTTCCAGCGCATCCTATAAAAAAACTGCTGCAAATAGCTTGTCAGTGGCTGTCATTCATGGATCTGAGGCGCTTGTGATTTCTTTGAAAGAGCTCACAGAGGTTTGCCTCTCCTGCCGCTCTGATCCGTATTTCTGCCAGGCTATGAAAGAACCCTTCTATCTTCCTCTTTGATGCAGTCAGATACCTTTAGGCTGTGTCCAGCAGTCCGTGTCTGCGATTCACTCCCCTAACATGTTGTGTGAATGAGTTATTTCAAATAAGTTGCATTTTTAACCCCTTTCCCATCGTAAAGATTGATGTTTTGATGGTTGCTGAATGTTGACAGAAATAACAACAAAAAACAATGTAGTTTGGAATACTGATGGCCCAAAAATGCGATGCGTAGTTTGGGATATTGTACTTTATTTTGCTCTGATGTCTCCCATGGGTGTGTGTTATGTCTGTCGCTGGATCCCACAGCAGCTTCCCGAAGCCTTGCTGTTAATTTGGGAATATTTATCAAAATAAAATGTTTGAAAACCTCAGGGCACAATTTTTCAAGATTTGAAAGACAAAGAATGAAAGATAAAGATTCTATCTGTATTTGTATAACCTGTATTTCAACACATTTTGACTAAGATTGAGCACTTCATGGAAAAGAACCATTTTAAGTCCAATTTGTTTATGTTTGTGTGTGTGTTACAGATAATGGATGGTTCTGGTGAAAATGACCCGGACCTTGTCCCAGCATCTCATCCTCGGTTTTGTGAAGCCATAAAGACAGACGTTCCTCCGTATTCAACTCTCTTCACTCGAGTGTTCAAGAACAAAACCTTTCATGTGTACAAGCTTAAAAAACCCAAGAAGAAAAACAGGAGCCAGAATGGTCCGTAGTGCAAACTAACACTCAGTCTTGCAGAGCTGTCGCTCAACTCGCTGAATGTCTGAACACCCCATCTGGAATGTTCAATGAGTGTGTGATAGTAGCAGGTGTGTGTGCATGAGAGATTGGAAGGGTTGCCTGATTAAACCAGCACACGCTAGATGATTTGATGCGTGTTAGTGTGCGTAAATCATGTTCTGAGCCAGTCTGCCGCAACAGGAGTTTAGTGGAGGAAAATCTCTTAGCACTTCCACCAGTCAAACATTTACACACATTCAGTATCTAAGGGCATAAGTTAAGCAACAATAACATTTCTGTCATTTACTCACCTGTATGACTGACTGACTGACTGACTGACTTACTGACTGACTTCTGTGGTAATTTTTGTTTAAAGAGTATACTGGAATAATATATGATATCAGAGGCTGTCAATTTTTAAAATTACAAACTGAAGTATTATAAAAATGCTCTAATGGCCTTTTTTTGAAGATTTTGATGTTTAATTGCCAAATGAGAGCATATTTTTTAAGTGCCAAAAAAAATAACATAGGCACATAATTGTTTGTTTGGGAATCATACATTGCTAGTTTTCCCACAAACTCTTAGGTCTGATCTTTTCAATGGATTAATTCATTTACAGAATGGATTTTATTAGTTTATTTACAAAACCAATCTAGATCAGATAGATCTGGAATAGTTCTTGAATTCAATTCTCTGATTTAATTATCTGGTGGCAGCAGTTAGCGGCTCACTGGAGTAGAAGATTATAAATGAATTACGACTTGAATGCCTCGTGCAATGCTGTCACATGACCTGGAATACTGCATCATTTCACATCACTTTCAGTTGTAATATTGGAGCTTGACAGCCTCAGACCTCATTCACCTTTAAAACAAGAGTGCACAAGATATTTTTCACACACACACATAAAAATGCTTTTACAACCTCATTCCTCTCACATTTCCAGCCCAGTGACGTGAAGAAATTGAGTTGGGGAAAAATGGTTGTTAGTAACTGGAATTCACACGAGCAGTTTGGGATAATTTGTGTCTATGGCAGTGTTGTCATTAAACTGTATCTGTCAAACTGTTAGCCTGTGTCAAGGGAGTTGGGCTTTGAAACCCTGCTGTATGGCTGCTTTAAATAAGAATATGGTTTTATAAATGTAAACAGTGATGAATCTGGTGATTCAACCTTCCCATGAAGTGCCAATAAATTCTCATTGTAGGAAAAAAACTGTCGTACCACTGTGGATAATGTTACTTATTCAGTCTACTAATTAGCGTTGGATTATAAATGAGTGCCTGTCACATTATTGTGGCAGAGGAATTACAGTGTAACTGTAACAAAACTTTTGTTTGTTCTGTTATATACAGTATATATAATATATATATATATATATATATATATATATGCACACAGTGTATATATACAGTATATGTAGTCTCATATCTATAATTGTTTATTGTTGTGCAGACAAACATATATGAATGTATTCAATGTAGTTAAACTGAGATTTTTTTAAAACAGTCTTTACAGCACAGGGTAAAACATTTATTGAATGGTCAACAATGATCCATCTAAAGATAGAAATGAAAAGCCTTTAGTTTATGAAAGTGCCTTGCCATTTTCAAATAAGCTCTACAAATGAGTCATCCATTCACAAGACCTTCTGGGGCTCCAAACTCTACAAAAATAAATGTACATTGATTCCCTAAAAACTGGAAGACCACTTGCAATTGCTTTTTCCCCTCAAAATTCTGTTTGTAGCTCCTTGACATTTTGTGTTTGTATTATAACATGGTAAAACGGCTATTGGTGCATCATTTGTCAAACTGTAAAGTCTTTGCTTAGCACACTGTCTCTGTCACATGTTCATTGTTCCTCTACAGATGGTTAATATAACGTTAGCAGCATAGCAATGATGTTGCCATTGTTTAATTGTCAAAATTCTGTATAGTTCATTCTAAATGTAACTGCATTTGTTTGCTACTGTGGTACTTCATGCAAAAGTATGATTTTCATTTGTGTGTTAATTTGTTGTTCATTTGTTGTGGTAATTTGTCTTTAATTGTCATTAACAGTGAATGTTCAGTCCCTTTTTGTAATAAAAACAGATTTGTATGTCGACTCACCTTTGCAAATTCATTTTGTCATTTAAACTCAAACCACAAAAGTATTTTCTAAACAGGTCAGAGTTAGTGACCTGCTTTCATTTCACGTTCCACATTATCAACAACTAATTACAGCTACTTTTCCATGTAAAATAAACCACTTCATCAGGACACAGAAACTATTCACCATTAAATTAATAAGATGGCTGTTTTCTTTGAAAATAGCACCATTGAACAATAATGTTTCAAGTATCACTGAAGCCATAACAAAACTCAGTTTATTGAGAATTGAAAAAGAAAAACATTTTGAAGGATGCAAATACAAAATGGTAATATATTTAACAACTAAAGGGAAGATAAAATAACCCATGAAAAAAGATTTAAATAATGAGCATTAGACCTCTTTATATATTTTTAAAACGCAATTACTTCATTGATATGCACGAATGAGGTAAAACCATTTCACAAAATATAATACTGTGTTCACCACACAAATAAACAGGTGGTCTTGGTTCAAAATCAAAGAAGGTTAAAAAAGGTTTTGTAAGATAAGGAATTATGATTCAAAGACAAAGCCCACAGTTTTTTCCATTAACACTCTCTCCTTATATTGTGTCCCCTCCAATCCCCTTACAAGCATGAATCCAATACAATTGGGTTTAAAACTATAAAACAGCGAGCGTTGCTCTCGCAGATATAACTCTATTTTCACCTTAAAATCTTTTCTATACTCTTGTTGCTGTCTTTGGAAAAATTGGCACTTTTGAGATCCGTAATAAGAGTGACGATTTTGCATTGAGTTTTCCAGCTCCCATGATCCTTTGGTTCACAGCATGACAGTGAGCAATCAGTTCACATTAGGATTAGCACTCCGATGTCTTTTAACACTCCTACTCTCCACAGCCAGCCTGTCATGCTCCAAATACTGCATTCTTCTTCCAAAAAAATTATAAAATAAAAAAGGAATGATAAAAGGAAGGCATGAAAACATCGCCTCAGAATGCATAAAATACAGGGTTGGCATTTGAGGCCTCGTGTGGGGAGGCTACATGACTTTTAGTTGTTCCATTCGCAGAGTGGCAAAGCAGCACATAGAAGCTATTCTTTCCTGCACCCCATGCAGCTTACCACACGCCTGCAGAAGCCCATTACGTTATATGTCTGCAGTCACCGGCACGCACAACTCGCTCCCTCAGCGCTAGCGAGCCGCCCGTCTCTGTTGGTCTAAATGCACCTGGTGCCAGGACCTGTCTACACCGCGGCGCTGAATAATGCCATGTGTATGAGGTTCTGAGTTATTTATAGTGGGAGAAGAAATGATACAGTTGGATAAGCAGGTTTGGTTAATATCATGATGCTTTCAAAAGGAATCAAACTGAGGTGGAACTCCCACTCATGTTAAGCTAATCCAGTGCTGTTAGCTTTAGTTTCGCCAGAGCCCAGGATCATCTGAGTCCATCACACAGAACAGCACACACATTATTTCGTTTGTCTCAATGGATGTGCATGAATCTGATTGGCTTTGTTTGCTACTGCTCAGTAATGCACAAGAGGCTATAATTAATCATAGTTTTCATGTATGGGAAACTTTCACAAGCCAGCCACTCATCCTTGTTCCTTCAGCCTCCACCGCCTCAGACGCATTTGTATTCCAGCTGTTCCCTCAGTCCTTTTAGGCTGGAAAGACAGGACACAATTGGTATTCCCAAGTAATGTCTCTTAAAATGCCAAACAATAACGCTGCTTTCTGTTTTATTTTCTTCAGTCTTTCCCCACATATCTTCAGTTTTTATTAGTCTTTTTTCCCCACAGACGGCCCTGCATCCATGAGAATGGAATTTATGCAGAGGGCTGAGAAAAAAAAATCAGTCTTGTGTCCAAGTTAAAAGTTATGATTGATGAACACAAGTAGCCACTGTGCCAGAACAAGCAGCAAACTGATTTTAGACACCGGCCAATGAATGCAGAGAGCAAAACTCTCCTGGTCACATTTTTTTTCTTTCCCTCTCTCTTTTATTTAGGAACATATAGACCATACAGACAAATAGAATGTGATATCAGGAAAGTTCAGTCCATAGCTCATCCCTCAGCGTCAGTCACAAAGACATCAAATGGTTCCACCGAAATCATTGTCAGCCGCAAGTCACTTTAATAAGGACACCCATGCTGGGCTTAAAATTGGTCATGACCACAACTTTCCTGAATTGGCGCTTCCCATTTGCTGCTTATTGAGAGTCTCAGATGTCATCTGACTCTGCAGGGGGAGTATCTCTTATAAAGAAACACAACCAGAGAAGCCAAAAAGCAGGTGTTTGTAGAGTAAGAAAAATCTCTCTGGTTTTCTAGAAAAGTTTGTAGTGGTCTCCCTCCTTTGCTTAGACTGCAGAAACTCTTCCTGGCTTTTCCTCAGAGGTCGCTGCCCTCCGCCCGCTCATACAGGGCTTTCAGTTTCTCAAAGCGTGGCCCCCACTCTTTCAGACACTCATGACCCGCTGTTCCCTCTTCCAGCCCAGCAGAGCTGAAGGAACTCAGTGACCCGGCCAACGAGCCGCCACCTTCTGTGGAGAAGACCTGCAGAGAGTCAAAAGGTCCCGTCTCCGGATGCTGGTCAGCATCGCGGATAATTTCACACAGGTAGCGGGCCAGGTCCTGACTGGAGAAAGACAGGCTCTTGCGGGCCAGCTGAGCTGCTCGGCTGGTATTTATGGTCTGGCCCTGAGCCGGGGACCAGGAGGGGGGCACGTCCCTGCGGATGATGGTGGCACTGGAGGAGATGGAGGAGGTGGTGGTCCCAGTTCTAGAAGGGGGGTCAGGCTGGCAAAAGTGTTGCTGCTGTTGGGAAGGCGGGTGGTGGTGGATGGCTCTGGATCGGCTGTATTGCACTGACTGGGCCGGACTGGGCTGCAGGGACTTTTGGAGTTCTGCCATATCATAAGCGTTCTGAAGGAGAGGGAGGAAAAGGGGAAGCAGAAAATGAAACGCAGGCAGCAGTGACAAATAACAACATCATTAGCATTTCATTACGTGCCATTACATTCGGGCATAATAACAACAGCGTCTGTCACAAAAACTGCAACAATTGATCCTGGACTAATAAGACAGAACTCCCTGACAAAACAAGCCGCTTGTTTGTAGTTTTTCATCAGAATTTATTATTCCCCAAACTGTTAATGGCATTAATCCGGATTTGGGCTGTTAATACCATATTGTGATTAGCACCTTTGTGTGTCTTCTTGCACCTGAGAGGAAGAATCCTGACAGACGCACTGAAGAGCAAAGTGCAAACATTATACAAAACACAACACCAATCCAATAGCCTCTTTCCCATTAAAAAAATTAAACATTAATCCTCTTCCACTGATTCCCCTAGTTATTCTGTAGTGAGGTACAAAAATGACCCGTGTGTAAGTAAATAAGAGAGAGAGAGAAGAGGGGGGAGAGACAGATGGGTGGGAGAGTAAGAGCGAGAGAGAGCGGGAGAGAGAGCAAGGGAAAGAGAGGGGGGGTAGAGAGAGAGAGAGAGAGAGAGAGAGAGAGAGAGGTGTGGGTGTAATTGATTACATGATGAGAGAGATGTGTGAAGTCTCATCAGATGGAGAGGATCAGAGCACCACTATGCATCTGATAATAATGTAACAGGATTTTACACAGAGCTGATATGAGAATGAGAGTTCCTGCAACACATCTACACCCACATACTTCAAATCAGAGCTACCAGCAGTGTATCAAACACCACAGACCTCGTTTGTTGGGGTGTCACATGGTTTTGTGAGAGAAGTCACATTTCGCTATTTACTGTGATAAGTTGTCACACTTTCAACCTCCTGGCACTCAGTGAAGCCACTTGTCATCATCAGAGGGCATTTTTTAATGTTGAAGGTTGTCATAGAGACAAACTGACATGGGTGTTTTGTTGCGACAGGGTGTCATGACAACCTGTAGCAAGTTGTCACAGTAACTTTGAATGCTCAGTTGTGCTCTTGTATCAAAAGTGTCTGTCATTTAGAAACCTTCAAAATGGTCCCAGACCCTATGACCTGCATTGCTGGGTTGAATGAATCTTTTTGAAATCAATTTAGGAGGTTTCAAAAGAGAAATCATGTGCTCACCTGGTCTTCCTCTCCGCCACCCTCCTCGTCATAGTTGAGAACGTTCTCTCGGATGTCCTCCCAGCCGTCATGGTGGGCGGACACGTGATACACCCCCTCCTTCAAACCCTTGTAGCTTCTCCAGCGTGTGTACAGGAAGATACCCAATAGCAGAGCTGGGAAGACAGGAAGTGGTTAAGTAGTTAGTTTCCTCAAGCACTGATCTAAAACTTTACAAAATCAAAAACTTAAACTTTTTTTTAATAAGAGCACATAATATATAGCCTAAATTGTAAATAAAACAAACTAAAATGAAAAAGTAAATATTTGTTTTAAAATATATAACAAAGAGAATTTAATATGTAGCTTAAACTGAATTGCTAATGTAAGTGACATGCACAAGGCTTCAATCCCATATACAAGTCAAACATCTATAACTTGTGGTCTTCTGAAAGCCACGTTGAGAAACGTCAGTGAAACAATTTCCATTATATTTATCTTGAATGTATATATTTTAGTATTTGAACTCCTCCGCACATGAATATGCATTCAGGAACCAAAAAACAGAAAAACAGAACAACAAATGCACAATCTGTCATTTTTGTGACAGGTTCAGTTTTTACAGAGAAACAGACATTTAATATATTCCTTTCAGTGACACACATCACTGTTCGTTTATATGCGCAATAAAAACAGCAAAATAATACCATTATGAGACAAATGCAGTATATGTGCAATACAAAGCATAATACAAAATACAATTTAATGACCAATAAGAAATATTTCTTGCAAGTTAGTTTGTTTTCAATTCACCCACCACTGGACTCTAATTACAGGTTATATAAAAGCAAATAAATACAGTGTGATGAATCTTATCCCCCCTAACAGTGTGAAACCCAGACTGCATCTGCCGGACTGGACCAAAGGCTTCTGATCATTATTTCTGGTTTGTTCCATCAGGAATAATTCTCACAGTTGAGGCCAAGTTGGCGTCGTCTTGTAAGTGGTGGGCGACACACACCAATACATCGAACACCCACTAACCCGTTACAATTTACAAGAACACTGAAACTGATCCCAGATCAGTGTGAAGTACTTTTAAGTGAGTGTCACTGTGGGAATGAAAGCATGTTGCCGTGAGCACCCCTCAGGTAATGTTTCCTCAGCGCTGAGGTTGGTGATGTCAATGATATGGCCTGGTGGAGATGGCCTGATATGCTACAAGCACATTATTTTAGTGAGCACTGAGGCTTGTGTCAAGTACATCTGGCTGAATCAATCCTGCTTGCCACCAGCCTGACCTTTACAGTATATTATCTTGCTATCGAATACCCAATACGCTTCAACCTGCCAGTGCTTCCTCACTCTTTACATGCGATTTTTAAGTAAGTGGAAACCTTCTTTGTGGGATGCTGTTATTATATTCCTCAATTGCCCCTCAATTCTTAATGTTTAGTCCTTCAGTCCTCAATTTACTTCTTTCAGTTGCTTTAGTTCCTTAATTCAGCAGGCATAATGTGTGTCCTTGTGTCCCATTGTTGTCACCACAATTTAAGGTCAAACCCATGAAAAAGTTCTGATTAAGACTTTCCTGTTTCAGGACGTGTGGAACAGACAAATGATGAAAGGAACATAAAGATAGGTAGAGATAAGCATTGTGTCTGCTGAAAGGTTTCATAATAGCTGTGTCGGTGCTTGACAACCGCTTTGGATTCATCAAAAGGATTTGTGTACTTAACTGAAAGCTTTGCAGAACAATTACACACCAGTATCTTCCAACAGACTTAACAGAACATCACACACACACACAAACACGCTAACAGCATAATCTCTCATCACAGCTGACCCCAGCGCACATAACTGCACGTCAAATAACTGCTCTGTTTAAAAATTTGTCATGCCACGTTGCCACCAAAGAAAGACAGATGCTCATAGCAATGAGACATTTTAAGCAGTTTCTTTGCTCGGTGCAATGAACTGATTCCAAATGTGAGGGGAAAAAAATCTCCTATTTGCAAACAGACAAGAGTTTCAGATGAAGGAAAACCATTTGTGAAATACCATGAAGTTCTGTTCTGACATATGGCAAGTGTTGCAGTGTGGTTCTGTGTGTTTGTCAAGTTTGTTGGAGGAAAATAACAAGATGTGCAGAATAGCATACGGACTGTGTCTATCCAACTGAGATGTCATTTGGAGAAAAAAAATGGCTCCAGACAACTATGGCATGTGTGATATGCAGAACGTGTGTTAAAAGTAAAAAAAAAGCTGCTGAAATATTAATGTTTCACACATTTGAGTCTAAGAGTCTTTTAGACTTTTTAAGAAACTGTTATTAAACTGTCAACCTGTTCTCGCCATTTATGACATCAGGCTGATATTTATATAATTTAGCCTTTGTTCATTGCCAAATGTGATACATTTGATTGGCATTTGGATCTAAAAAAAGTCGTCTGGATCATCATAGCTCAAAAATGGTCGCAGCTGTGCACACCAAACTCTCTAAAATTGTGAAAGCTGAGAGTCGTGTTCAGAGTGATTTCTGAATGCAACTTGTGTGGTTGTTATCGAGCGAAACGCTTCTTCATCTGATTTCAGACAAGCTCTCTGTCTCCTGGCTGCCGACTTCATCGATCACATGACCCTCCAATCTTCCCTCCAAGACCTCGCTCAGGATGCCCAAGACCAGCCTGGCATCCTAATCTCCCATGGCAACCACAGCCGAGATGAGACACACTATACTGTAGAATACCAACAAAATCTGTCACTTCCCTTATTTGTCAGCTGCCACAAAGTAAACATCATGTAACAATCAAACACAACCAATCAAATTAAACAAAGAAAATTACCCATTTCTCATATGTTTCTCACTGGGGGCTTTTCAAAGATAGCAAGGAGCAAACAGAGCCTCATTTGAACATCTATCAAAGCTTCTGACCAGAAGACAATAATGTTAATTTCTCATGGTCATTAGATTTACTCTGTTTTAAAAGAATGCACAACAACACAATAAATCAATGCCTGAGAGAACAAGGTTCTACTAACTAAATCCTGTTGTTCAGCCATTTAAAATGCATGATTATTCATTTCATAGCACCGTCACTTTCCAAAAGCAGCACAGAATTCCTTCCACTGCGATGGCAAACAGTGAATCAGAAGAGAATGAGAAAACAGGGAACAAGAAAAGCAGGAGAACAAATGAAAGCAAGACACTTCGGAATCAATCAATGCCTGATAATAATTAATTGAACGGTGCTGGAGGACATCAAAATATAAAGCTGTTGACTGCAGAGTCTCTCTCTCTCTCGCTCTCTCTCTCTCTCTCTCTCATCTTGTCTGACTCTTGTCTAGTTATTAAACACTTCTCTCCTGCAACATTTTGTTCTATCTTAAATTTGCATTGCCTCATCTTTATTCAAAGCTCTTTGTTTTTGTAAACCTCAGTGCTAGCGTTACCCGTTGTTTTCTACCAGGCTAACTAAACCAGCACCTAACCAGCATAACTTTTATAAAGCATAAAGCATAATTTTTATCCTTCTGTTCTGCTGTCCTACCACATGTATATCTTTCTTAATCTCTATAACGTGACACATCATCACTTTCCAGAAGCGCTTTATACACAAGCATAAATTAAATTTGTAAACTATGAGGGAAGAAATGACTATTAGCACATTATGGCTTAAAATGACTCATATGAACTACATTTAAGATACATTTATGATGCAGTTTTGTCTTTTCGGAGCTTGCCAGTATAAATTGTTTGTCTGTGGAGAACTCAAATATTCTGCCTAAAATCTGCTTTCAAAACAGAACAAATGACTGGGTCACAATGACATGAGGCTGAGTCAATGACAAAATATTCATTTTGGGGTGAAGTACTCCTTTAAATGCTTCAAATCAAGATGACACATCTGGCATTTGCTGCTATCCATATAAACTAATCTTCACAGCAGGTTATTGCAGTCTGACACTTTCAAATATACAGAAAAATGTTCTGTATCTGTTTAATTTTCAATCCTTACAAAATTGCTTCATCTGTCTATGATGACATGATGAGTCATTAATTGCACTATTGTAATGCAACAAGGATTTAAAATTCACACTCACTTCTGCACTCACTTTGTGCGCATTAACTTCATATAGACTTAGAAAAGACACAGTTTGCATATCATAAAGAATTAACTTCTGTTTAATCCAAAAGGTTGCACAACACAGTCTTACATGTGAATGTAACTTGATATTGAAATTAGCTGCAATGTGTGTAAAATAATGTTTTAGTTAGAACTGAATACTTGTATTTTCAGCTAGGAAGGAATCTAAGTGCTTAGCACAATGCAAATCAGTCAGTTTAAGTAATTTAATGATGTTGAGGTAATTTGAGGTAATAGATTATTCTCAGTTTTAAGACATTTTTTTCCTCAAATTAAAATATGATGGTTGGATTCATTAGGTTCTTAATTTAATAAATGACTCACATTATGAGTTATCCTTAAATAATCTGTTAAAAATACAAGACTACAAAAAACTAATTTCTGTAAATCTGTATGGTTTTTAAATATTTTAATCACACACACACACACACACACACACACACACACACACACACAATTATTTGGGGGAATCACAGAATGACAGAGAGCTGAGGAGCTCTGTGAACTTTAACCATTCAAGTCCATCTTTGAAGTTCTGATGGGGTTATTTCCCACAGGTTATCTGCACTGAGTGAATGTCAAAGCTACACATCAGATATGCTGCATAAAGAAATATGCTTGACAATCCATATATTGTACCAGTGTCCATGCTCTTTCTCCATCTCACCTATCTAATTAGGGACTTCCATACACTTCTATAATAATCTTATATAATCAACATATGCTAATATAACAAACATGTATAAAACATTTCCAAATGAAGACATCCCCAAAATGAGGTTTCCCTTAGATTTTCTGGCTTCTGGGTACAAATCTGTCCAAATGAATAAATAAACTCATCTCTGCCTCACACACACATATACTTTGTTTATGTAAACAAATACATAATTGTTTTCCTACAACACAAACTATATATTAAATTCCCCTACATTAACTCTAACGCCACAAAAACTTTCTTCCATTTTAAATTTTCACAAGATCATTCTGTATGATTTATAAACTTTCATGTTTATAAATATCATTTTTTCAAATGATTTCAACATTTACTGGTACTACTATACTTGTAGGAGCATTATATACACACACACTGTATGAAGTTTAACCATTGCAACCATTTCAATTTGTCTTTCTGTTAAAATCTGTCTAGAGATTAGCGATTTCAAATATATTTAGATGCCTCCCTTCACTCATTTCTATTTCATTAGCTTAGGTGGCAGCCTGATTTTATAATACTATAGGTGCTGTCAGCTGTGAGGCCTTTTATAGAGTAGTGCACTCATCCAAATCATGTCATCCAATCAATGTCATTTGCCACAGGTGGACTCCAATCAGGCTGTAGAAATGCCTCGGCAACTAACAAGATAAATAAGAGGCACCTGAGAGCCATTGCGAGGGCTGCTTTAAAGGGGCTGAATGTTTGTTTTTTTTTTTTTTTAAGACAAAACTAGACAAAAGAATTAGACATTTCTGAAATTATGTTTTCACCATGTTATTAGGGGAACTGAATAATTAATGAGAAAAGATTAATAAGAGAAAAAGAAATGTAAGCAATTGTAGTATCAGGCTACAACATAGGAACACTGAAAACAGTTAAGGGGGTTTGAATACTTCCTGAATGTATTGTGGATACTAATTAAATTATGATTATTATCTCTGTAATGCATAGCTAAGAAGCTACCATGTCAGCTGCTTAGTAAATCGTATTTTATCATCCCTCCAACACATTGAGAAGATAGCCACAGGTCAGAAGAAGATAAAACCCTCATTGTCAGGTCAAGCTGTTATATAACCCAGGGGTAAGATCTGGCTGGTTAGCATAGCCCAGTTCCTGCTAGTGGATTCCCTAACTATACCCATCTTTTGTCTGTAAGCAACAAAGAAATGCCAGTCAAGCACCTGTTGTTGATACAGACACAAGTGTTGTTACAGACCTCAGTTGCCATTACCAGACATAGACATATGCCTACATCCATAAACATCCCCAGAGAAACATATCTTCCAACTCTTTAAACTTTAAATGAATGTAAACTAGACAAAAAGTTTGTATTTGTTTCAACAGTCTTAGAAGTACAGGAACAGATAGCAAACACACTTGGTCTCTAGATGTGAATAAATATGGAGCACAATATGGAAATAAAGCTTTAAAGTAGCATCCAGCAGTTCCCTCCAAATCAGATTCATCTGACTGCATCTCTCTGGTCTGACCTGGGGTTCAGTGGATGACACTTTTCCTCTCTGCTGTTCCTGTGGTGGTGTTAGTTAGCAGGGGGTTATGTTTCTGTGGACAGGAGTCAGGGCTCGGCTGTTAGGTAAAGGGGTTGTGTTAGCATGGTGCGCTAAACCCATCAACTGCCTTACAGGAAGAAAAAAATCTTCATAAAACTGTGCCGAAGCCTTTTATATGGCGGCGTATTGAGAGAGTTTGAACCCTTTATTTCTTAGACTCTTTGCTAGCCTCCCCTTGGAATCGTTCCAACAAAACAGGATAAAAACAATGAAGAAATAAAGGTGTTGAAGAAGACAGAGACTAAAAGCTTATGGGATGCTTAAATTCTGTCAGGGAAAGCCAGGACCATTGAAATTCAGCCCAAAACCCCAGTGCATTGATCTCAATTTCCACCCTAGCTTGGGTAAACAGCACAATGTGTGCCTACAAATTAAGTAATTAACACTTCAACTTCAAATCAACTGGTGCTGAAAATGATTAAGGTCATGTCAAATCTTTAATGAAATGAAACTGTGAGGAGAAAACAGCCCCGCTGAACACAGTTATGGAGGCAGATGAGGATATCGGAATGCAGGAAGTTAATATATGTTTCACCTGTCATGATCGCTGATTATGAAGCCGTGATCCAGGCTATAAACAGTGCAGGGAAATGTAACGCATGGGAACACAGCTGATGGGAATCTTGGCGTAGGCGAGAAATACATACCAAACACTAACAGCCCCAACATAAATATTACAGAAATCATATGAATAAATACATGACATGCAATCCCAATATGAGGATGTGCCAGCCAGCAAAATAAGGATAAAAAATACATAAGGGTCAGTAGTTCAGGAAATCCACAATTAATATTTAAGCAACAAAAACCATAGGGGCTCAACAATGATCGACTAGTGAAACTGTTATTTTGCAGTAGAACAACATCCAGCATCAAGGTCAGCTGACTATGAGAAATCTTACTATTAACAAAACATTGTAAAGACGTTTCTCCTTTAAATTGTCCATGTAAACGTCAACAGGAGGGAATTGAAAATGTATGATTAAGCATTGGTTAGGTTGTGCAACAACACACAGGTTTTGTACTGACACACCTAATAATCAATGTGATAAAGCTCATTGTGTTTACTGGTAATATTTGTTGTATGCTACGTAAAATAAAGCTGGATTCATGTAATGCATCAAATACTGGATGACAAACAAAGACGGCCAATCAGATTCTCTCACATCCTTCAGAAAACAATCAAATAAAAACTTTATAAAAAAATTCTATTCTATTATAAAAATTCTATTATAAAAATTCTAACCTATTCTTTACATGTAAAGTTTCCGTAAAGTTACAGAATGGTTTTAAAAGACTTGACATTAATTTAATAGAGTTATACTTAAAAGGGTCATTTGTGTATTAAACTAAAGAAAGTAGGTTTAGGACAATAATATCTCATGTTTGAATGAACAATATTTTTAACATGCATCAACAGCATCACATACTGCACATGATGTGTGTACTTACCTAGCAGAGCCATAAAACAGATGCATATGGCGAATAGAGAGCTGAAACTGAGTCCCACGTCATCATGGTAAATGGCCAGCGTCACCTCACAACGCCTCCCACGGTAGCCCTCCGGACAGTGGCAGGTGAATTTGGAGGCGGACTGTGCCACACAGGTGCCCCTGTGACAAGGGCGGCTGGCACAGAGCGTGTACATGCAAAACTTTCCTGTGGAGTTTGCCTTGACCATGTGACCTGGAGGACACCTAGGATTGGATAAAACAGCGATGACATATCATCACATATAATATNNNATATATATATATATATATATATATATATATATATATAGGACACCTAGGATTGGATAAAACAGCAATGACATATCATCACATATAATATATATATATAGTTAAATTGTAAATTTAAATTGTAAATAGTTATTTTTTACAATTGTGTTTGGTACCGCTAGCAGAGCTCTAGCTTTGGAGTAGAACAAACCAAAAATGTCCATATCAACACAATGTAACACAAAAACTTTTACAATAAGCTGTTACATTTATTTTCCTCAGTGAATGCAATAAGCTAGATATCACATATTGTATTGGACTTTCTTCAATACTGAGGAGATTTGCTCAGCTTCAAACAGATTGAATACGTGGGAAAACTATAGACTTTTTCTTTGAAAAACTTCAACAGAAAACAAACACACACACACAGCATAAAAACCCAATGTGACCTGCTCCAAAGGACTGAACAAAGCATGCTTATCAAACTGATAAAAGAGAGAATAGGGCAGCCTTTCAGCAAGTCAGAGACAATACTGTACCTGTAGACAGACACACAATCGTATACTAACATAACCACACAACAACCCTTGCAGGCATTACAGCCAGAGAAGAGAGGAGACTGGTTCACAGTGAGGAGCAACCCACACATATCATGCTTGCCTATCAGCCTTTGACTCAGGCATGTTTACAGACAATTCCAGGGCCAAAGTGCATCAAAGGCTTAGCTAAATAGAGCCCCTACTAAGTGTGTGTGTGTGTGTGTGTGTGTGTGTGTGTGTGTTTGTAAGGACAGAGAGAACTTAAGAAAATGGAATTTAGGCTTGTTTAAATGTGATTGTGTGAGAGGCATCTATCATAGATGATCTGATCACATGTGCTCAGAATTACAATAAACACCAACTCAACAACTAAAACAGACGGACATGAATACTGATTTAATGGACATGGTTTTGTGCATGAATGTAGTGTGTGTGTGTGTGTGTGTGTGTGTGTGTGTTTTATACCTGCATTCATGTATCCTCCACAGATCCACACATGTGAATGGGGGGCTGCATTGGTTTCTCCTGCAGGAATCGGATAAACAGCCCAAAGACACACCCTGAGAACTGACCACCGACACCCCCTCCCTCACCAGACCATCCACAGGCACATATCGCCCATTGAGTCTCAGGTCCCGCATGCAGCCTGTGCCAATGAAAGAGAAAGAAACTGTGTAAGTAATTCTGTTGTTTTTCTGTTCTTAGCACCTTGCACTGTGTATTTCTTATTGTATACTTTGTACTTATGATGCTTGGCAACACTGTAAATGCTGACAATCATGCCAATAAAGCTCTAAACGAGAGAGAAATACAGAGAAAGAAACAGGAAAAAAATGCTTTCACACAAAGTGATCGTGCTCTCACAATACAAATATAGAATAAACTGTGAATCCGCCTCTTATCGTGTACACTTACACTCTCCAGCTTTCTCTCACACACACATACACACACACACACAGACAAGACAAACCCAACCTGACATGATAACCACATCCACACGCTTTTAAGAAAAGTGCTTTTAGATTCCATTTAATAAACACAAAGTATATGCCTGAGGCTATCCTGTGCAGCTCTGCATGCACTGTGTGGAACACTGTCTATAATGTCACATGTCTATGTTTGCTTTCCTTTGCATCAGTGTAGCAACAGCAAAGGTGCATTTGAGGCCATTATAAATTAATCGTTCCTTTTATGCGCTATGGATTGATCAAGCTATAGACTTTTGTGTGACGTGCACATTTACTGGATAAATTCCTTCAGTCTGTCTGCTTTGCTGTGTTCCAATACTGTAGCAATTGAATTTCTCCCCATGGGACACTTCTTTTTGTTCAAAATGTCATGCCAAAGTGTTTATTGGAATTGCTCACATCTATCCTTCCATATTCTGACATCTTGACTTCATTTCACTTATTGTAACCAATCTGTTTATTGTAAGTAGATATGAAGAAATCAGACTGCAGGTATAAGATGTGGTAGAGGATAAGAAACCGGTGGTGTATTTGTGCTGTTTTATAAAATAAAAGTTGGTAGTTTCTTCACCATTTTGATGAGTATATAATTCTCTCATTTGGTTACTAAGAAGTGGATACAAAATTCCACATTTGGTCAGACTTCATTTAAAAATCTGTCATTTATATCTATCTATCTTGTGTGTCATGTTACCATGCTAACTCTTTATTAAAAAGATCTTCCTTCCATTGCAGTACATAAAAAGCTCTTTGGAATGTGCTGGAATGTCACAGTTCATCTGGTTATTTTGAAGTTTAAACTATCAAGCAGTCATTAAAGCAAAAAATGGCAAACCAAATGCTACAAAATTCTGAAATTTAATATTCAAAAAGTACCATTTTTTCAATGATGTTTTATAATGCAGACAAATTAAGGCACTGTATACAAACTGAAGGAATCAACCAATAACCTTGATTCTTTCAGCCTCCTGTTTCTCACCTTGGAAACTCTTGTTGTGTCCTGAGGGAAATGAGTTGCCCAGCATCACCACAGCTGGATCGATAACAATCTCCCGACTGCGACCCAGCGAGCCCGTGACCTCTCGTCTGCCGCCCCCGCCGTCCAGACGCAGGGTCAACTCATTGTCATGGCGATCTAAGTGAACATCGTGCCACTCTCCGTTGTCTACGCGATACGAGGGCATCGTCAGATTGAAGTCACCGTCGCCAAGGTTGTAAAACACGATTAACAGACCCTGATAGATCTGAGAAGCGGAAACGGAAGAGAACAAACCTTGCATAAATTCTATTAAAATGACTTGAACTGAAGAAAATAAAGTGTCAGAAATATTGAACAAATAGGAATGTAATTAAATTGATGAAAACAACAGAGAGAGAGTGAGACAGAAAAAGGCTGTGATGACACTGACACCATTCGGGACTGAAGACATCAGATGGGGCAGGATATGATAAGTTTCTTCTGAACACCAATTGAATTAAACACATCAGATCTATAATTGGAGACAGAGGGAGCAGGGAATTCAATGCTGTGTCAGTTTGATTTGCCGCTGTGTTTTTATTCTGCTTCGTTCATTCTCTGGTGGTCAGCTGAGAGACTTATTACTCTTCCTTTTGTGTGTGTTTCATACATTTCTTAAACCAACCACGTTTTATTAATCCAATGTTTCTCGGGCGAGCATTAATATTTATGAATGTGTGTTAGATAAAAAGCATGTAATAACAGGGTACTGTATAAAGGTCTGCAGTTGTGCACTTTGAATCATCCAAGATTCAATGACCCACAAACTGCATTTTAGCTTCACTTTTAATAATCCAATTCAACAATTGTTTTACTTTACAAGCTCATAAGGCCTGACTCTACATCTGGAAACAAGGGAAAATCACTACAATGAGGTAAAAAGTGTGTATGTTTATGAGACAGGCAACAGTTGGGCACCCCAACATTTTTTTTTAATTCAGCCTTTCTGCATGTGTCCCAGAGAGCATCATTTAAATCCCCCCCATTTGGACCTGGTTTTGTGGGTATGTAAAAGCAAGAGTCGGTTAGATTTCTCACACTTCAACAACAACAGTAATCATGGTCTCCTTGAACTTCTCACTTTCTTTGCTCACATCCAACAACCATGTGGTTGACCTCAGGTATAAAACCTGAAGATGAGTTAGAAACTTGGTTCTGTGAGGTTCCACCACATGCACAAAACTTATCCTAAAACTTACAGTACAGATCGCTTACTCTCTTTTCAGGGGGCTTTGAAAGGTCCCCCGCAACCCCCTTATAAGTCATCTGCCCATCCTAAACAAGCGAACCAGAAACTAACATCATTCGCAGCAGCAGTGGGTGGCCATCTGGCCAGTTGCACATTTCATAATTACAGGACAGTTAACCATGGATAATTTGCTATTAAGTGCACACTGTTAAGTATGTATGGATTCCCCAAACACCTCTTCATATTTTATGCATTAAAAATATTTAGTGACATCGTCAATCAACATCAAATAAAGATCTTGGCAAGCGGTAAATTAAATATTTTCTGGCCATATGTTAGGAAGAAGAGGCCGGCAGTCTTGTTAACATGGAGTCTTGTTAACATTTGCTAATTCTCTTGTTATCATTATATATATATATATTTTTTTTTTTCTTGATATAACTCATATATTCTCGTCCTCAAATTCTTTAGTTTTTAAAGCCACCATTTCTATAGTTTTTGTTTATGTGCAGAAAATTAAGGGCCACGCAAGTCAGGCTGAAAACCTTGATAGCGATTATATAATGCAGCAGGAAATGTAACTGTATACTGTCAGCTCAAAACCACAGTGCAAAAAAACACAAAATGAACCTGTTTTCTTGCAGGAGTCAGTGCTGCCCAAGATTGATCTGCATTGTGCTTTTATGTGGGTTGTGATGTGCAGTGGGTCGTGCGATAGCTCTGTCCGCGCTGTGAGCTACTGTTTACTAGCCCTGTTTCATCACACTTTAATAGTGTTTGGCTTCCCAAAGCTCATACTGAAATACAACAGGCTGTGTTACACTGACCAAGTATCACCATATAGGTGGATGAACATGTAGCACATGAGATCTTTTGTGTTAAAATGGGATCTGCTTGAACATAACCAACATAGCCAAACAACATTGTTTAACTGTTTTGCTCTAAACATTTTATAGGTCTGTGGTTTGGAATATCTTGAGCCTTGAACCCTTAAGAAATGCTGAGAAAGTCTTAAATAACATAAATCAATCTTTTCAGTGAAAACACACACACACACACACACACAGTAATGTTCTGTCAACCTTAAACTGCAGAGAACAAACTTTTCAGACTGACACAAAGTATCACAAAATGATTTAACAGCAAGCCTCTGTTATGTATGGGACACTGCAGCTTGTTGTCACACAGGTGTCTCTTAGTAAATGTAAGGTGTGGAGTCAAAAATCCAATTACACAAAGGCTTTTTCTCAGCCAGGATTTTTATATTGCTTTCAGCCACACAGTTCAAATTCCAAATTCTCTTCAGCTGGACTAAAGTTCTTTAAACCAAATATCTCACTTTTTCATTTTTTTTCGTTAGAGCTGCTGAGAAAACAAGTAAATTCAATAAAACAACACTAGTATGCATTCAGGCAAGGGTCAACTATATAAGCAGGATGTATTTTAACCAAAATGTTGAACTCTGTCCTTGGGACAAGGATATTGCAGGTACATGTCAGGTTAGGAAGTGTTGAAGAGCTATTTACTGAACACTTACTTTTTACCATGTTTAAATCAATTCTGCAGTTACTCTTAAAATAAATTGTTAAATTCAGCAAAGAAAAAGCAGAAAAAACATGTTTTGAAAAGACATTAAATGATCAAACTGCTATTTCCTCCTTATTTGTTGATGAATTTGACACAAATTCCCTCTTAGAAATGTATCATTGAGATGATGCGTCGTAATCACAACCAACAGTCAATGCAGTGTACAGGTATTAGCGTATCACAACAATTAGCATCATTGCTAACGTAATTGAGAGGAGCACAGCAGGAGATTAGGCTTTAATCTTTTGCACATGGCACAGAAGCAGCATCAATTGCTGCACCGCTGTGACGCCTTGCAAGCAGCACAATATAAGCAGGTAATAAAACCTGTAGTCTGCCACTTTACAGGATATAAAATGTCTGCTAGCCTGTCTCTGAGACACTTCTAATTCATGCCGCTGATAAATCAACCATTTACATGACAGAGAGAGGGAGGGAGAGAGAGATGCAGACAGAGAATAAGAGAGATAGAGAAACAGAGAGATAGAGAGTAAGAAAGAGAGAGAGATAGAGAGAGAGAGAGAGACAGAGAAACATAGATGCTGACAGAGAAAAAGAGAGAGAAAAAAGCGAGAGTGTGAGAAAGATAGAGAGAAAAAGAAAGAAAGAGGAGGCAGAAAAACATAGCAACAATCAGCAATCTAAACACATCATCTTAAAGCAAGTGTTGGTGAGAGAGGAAAACCTGATAAAATGCGACAGCCTTGGAGTGAGAGGCCAGACGGCAACATTCTGCAAGTGTATCAGACGCATTGGGAAATGCATACTAATGCCTCTATGATTAAAGAGAAACTCGCTGCTTCATTCAAATTCTTACATTGCACTGCTGTTGCAACAACGTTTGTGGGGTCTGGCAGATGGGCTGCTATTTCAGAGCACATCAAGAACAAATATTCTTTATATGCTGGTAGCCAATGTCGTTCATTCGCTCTAAGGACATTTTGTGCCGCTTATTGATGAAAACAGGGAGAAAAGATGTTAAGAAAATGTTCAAAAAACATCACTTGGCAGGGTGTTCATTGTCAATCACTCTGTTAAAAGTTAAAATAAGTAAACACCAGATCTGACATGCTTCAGAAAAGGGGAGGGGCAAAATGTTCACTTCATAGAAACATTAATAATGGGTCTTCTTCAGAACACAAACCATGATAACAGAGTAACTGTAGAGAATGGATGGAAAAGCATGAGACAGGAATAGGGAGAGATGTTTCTGAAAGCACTAACCTCCAGTTTGACATATTCATTCTGCTCTTTGGAAAGCAGGCTGAGAATAGAGCTGCTGTGTTTGCGGGTTCGAATCAGAACTTGAACCTGCATGTGCCTGGCAGGGAGCGTAAAGGCCAGCTGAAAGTGTACATGACTTCTTCCGTCAAAAGAATATTCCGGAACCTCTATTAAACACACACAAATGTGTTCTTCAGATGGTGCGCTTAAAAAGGATGGGCAAACACTGCAAAATGCACTGTGAGAATATCACAGGATGTTCCAGTCTTGTTACATAAAGAAGCGATACAAATTCATAACACTTCGGAATATGATTTGTGCCAAATTCTGTGTGCGTGAAAATCCTGCCTGGATGCTAAACACTATTCCTCCTACACAGAGCAATTCAAAGATATTTACTGGCCTACTGAAAAGTCGTGCGCGCACACACACACACACACACACACACACAATAGTTGTTTCCTCATCCATTCAGTCATTCGCTATGGCAATGATTTATCTTCTTTATCTTCAAAGGCACAGTCCCTCTCACCTCCCACATGTGAAAATAGCATTGTATGGCTTTAAAAGTTTGTAAACTGCTAAGTAATTACCCTTTTCACACTGATGCCCACTGTACCCAGGAATACACTGACAGCTGAAGGAGCCCCACTCGCCGTGGCAACGGCCCCGGGTCCCGCAGGAGGGAAAGCCCATATTCACACAGCTACTGTCTGTCATGAGGCATCCTGGGGTACTGCCAGTGGAGTCTGCTGGGGAACCTAAGTCATAAAACTGAGAGAGAAAAGACAAAAAGTGAGGCTTATAAAGTGGAGTATGTCTGTTTCTAGGCATCTGTCTATAAGTGGACAAAGTTAACTACAGAAACTACAGGAAAATGTAAACAGGAACCCTTTTGATCGCTCTACATCTAGAGACTGCACTGCATTTATATAAATAATATAATAATAATATAATAAGCTTAACAAACGTTAAGCTGTTCTGATCCATCCTGGACTTATTATGAAACATGCATCTGAAATTCAATTAATTTAGTTAATTACTCCATTAAAATGAGCAAGAATTCTGCTCAAAACATCACAGCTGAGCTTAAAGTATATACAGAAGAAACACTGAGTTTTTTTTACACCTTCTGTTTTTGTTTTGCTTGTTCTGTACACGCTATCAACATGCAGTAGCACAATGACAGATGTATGTAATAATCTTCTCCTTGAAATTCGACCACAGGTGGTTACAGGAGATGCATGTTACTTTCATGTGTAAACAGCAATGTTCTTCAGACACAGATCTAGACAGCAGATGTAAACAGAGCCACAGACGCCACCAAAACACAAAGGACCGATAGACGGGGAACGAAACAACAGATAGCAGTGAAATGAGAAAAGACAGAAAATAATGTGTAGGGCACAGACCAATCTAGTGGACCTTGAAAGTGAAGAAATTGCAGAGAAAGCCCTTTTTATCTTGTATATGTGTATTCACCTTCTATCCAGCATGTCAGAATGAATATTACTATATTGAGAAGGMWAMAGAATGAATGAAAAAGAAGGAAAAAGAATGCCGCTGAAAAAGAATGAGTTTTGAATGAGTGTGGAAACCTTAAGGATCTTTTGAGTATTTTTTCCACAACTAAACAATCAAAAACCCGATTAGATCCAGTTGCCTTTTCATCTGATGGCTCTGGTTCATTGCTGCCCCTTCCTTCTACAGTAAGTGTGTGAATAAAGTGGCTTTAGCAAAGAAAGACATTTTCCTGTGTTGAAAACCTGAGTGGCCTGAGAGACACTTCCAGTACCAGTTGTATTAGAATGGCATCATTTGGTCATCAAAACGGCTGGTTTGAATTCTCACAGGTCACAGATTAAAAGAATGTGAGTGCAACAGGAATCCAACAAATTCTAGTAAATTGTCTGAGAAAGTAAAAACACTCAGACAATTCCACAGTAAAAATCCTTCCACAGTCGAACCTGCAGTGCAGCCGAGCTCTATTCATGCCCCAGTGCTGTAAGTTAATGCATATACACCGACTATCAGTGCCCAGGCTATTAGTCAAGTATTTTACAGTCAAAGGTCTTCAGTCAAGTCAAAGTGTCACAATACAAAGCACATCCACCCACTGTAACAAACCTCAACATGATGACATGGGGTAAGATCACAGATTGATTTAATAGATTGTAGTGAGGTTGTATGTCCCATTTCATTATAGCCGACTTCAAATAATACTTTAATATCACAAACAACAGGTCAAAACGCAAATGCAATTATGTTATGAGATGTTATTGGGAACATCTTTGCTTGTTTGTTGCCTATATAGCCCACATACTATAGAAGGCACCATTAAAATGGTCTTCTTTATTCTACTATGTTCTTTTCCATTCTACTTCACCTCATTCACTCTCTCATTGGATTCAGTGCTCCAGCTCTCTCTCTCTCTCCTGATGAGAGAGAGCCATGACATCCTCACCTTGCTGTCCACAATGAGGTTCCGGATGCAGCCGGTGAAGTGCTTGTGTTGGAGCTGTGGGTAGATATATGGCAGATTCTCATTCACTCCTCCTAGCTGAAGTACCTGAGTCACGTTCAAATGCCTGAAACATAACAGACACGTGACACAAGCCGGATTTCCCCCTTTCACAGATTGAGATGTTAATGTGCTGTAAGCTCTGGAGAGGTAATTTTCCTCTGTGGATTAACTCTGCTAATCGTTTGATCTTTTAAACCGAAGCTTTTGTGTAATTATAAACTTCAATACATGATCGAGTTCAGAACTGAGCTATATATATGTGACCTGAGCCTATAGCTGAGATATGAGATGTGATGAAGTGGCAATGATTTTTATTGACTGGCACTTTGTATTGTGATGCAATTTAACAGTGGGGGAACAATTTTTTTGGTTTATTCGCCTATTAGGGCAATATTTTAGACATACCCGTAACTAGTTTTGCTGTAGAAAAATGTGAGTTGATGTGAAAAGAGACAAGCAAAAAAAAGTGTTTACTTGTCCATATTTGGTGTGACCCCGGTAACTTCACAGGAAGTGTGATCTTCAGTGGTTAGCCAGCTGCCTACTCCCTCCATCTCCATGACAGCGGCTCCTGCACAGCGATCCAGAGTAAAACGCACCTCCTGGAAAGATATGTGGGAGTAAAAAATACATTTTTGTTTATTGACACAAATGATGAAATTTGACCCATACAGAATGTCATCATTAAACAGCCTATTAAGTTAAAAAAACATTTACTGGGCAACAAACTGACAGAAAATATCTGGATCAGGGACACAATAATGACTATTAATGCTGGGTTCAAACCTGCAAACTTCTGATTATCAGCTCAGATCTTTAACCACTATGCGTTCCATATGTAAATGTCTCATAGATGCATTTATACATAAACACAGAACTAAAAATTTATACGAATGTATATAAAAAGATAAACAAACATTAAGACACTCACACACACTTGGGAAAAATACATTTATGCATATTTATACAAGTTCAAATTTAATTCCCCTCACACCTTGGCACAGCCCCCTACTTAGTATGCATTTAATTTACTTGCTTTTCTGCAACAGATTTTACATTTGTGTTGCTCCTAAATCAATGTTGTGACAAGCGTTCTTCTTTTAGGCAGTTACTGGTGCAATAAAGTTGTAATGTTTTGACATGACGCAACCATTTTTTCCCCTCCTGTGGAGGCTAAATCCTCAGGTTTGGTATTAAACACATAACACAACACGCCGCAAAAAGTTTCAACCTGCAATGTTCCCTTCAAGCTCAGCAGGATGTATGTGCCAGGCTTTCATTAAACAATAATTATTATAATTCCAGATAATTTCAGACTGACCCTAAAGCACATTCTACAACAGCAGGGCTGACTACAACACTAGGTACAGTAGCTAAAAATAAAAGAAAAGCAACCATGTAAGGAGTTCTTGTCAAAAGCCTTCTAGATGCAAAGTTCTACAGTAGATGCAAAGTACGACACACAAGAACATTTGGGATTAAGGCTTTAACCGTGTAAAACCTCTTGAATTATGACACTGGTTTTGGAGACTAAACTTCACTCAGAACTTATCTACAGAGGTGTTGAGGTTTATTTTGGGGGAAGCTACCAAATGAAGTCTATGAAGGAAGGGTCTCTGCTTGATCAGTTTTGTGGGGTTGGGCAGTCTCTTGCTATCATTGAGCACTTACTTTGCTGTTGCTCCTCACGTCCAGTCTGTGCCACCGTCTGTCCGCTACGTTCACGTTGCCCGGCAACTGCAAGACCAATGTACCCGAGCCATGGTTAATTTTCAGGGTGGGGGTACCGTCGATGAGTTCTGAACAGAGAAAGCAGAGACAGACAAAGAGAGAGAAGTAGATGGATAAACAGTTACAACAGTGACAGTTATAAAGAAACAACCTTGGGCTTGAATACTGCTTAAAACCTCTTTATCGAAAGCGTTATATAAGCCAGAGTGTCTCAGAATGTCTTTAAAATTTCCATAGATTGCCATTTTGTTTTACAGGGTCAGGGACGTAGATAACGCTGCAGAACATGTTGCAATTGGATTGTAACATTTTTGGCATAACAGAATAAATGCATTATGAAAACTTCACCTTTGTTTATGTTATTCAAATGGCAAATTAAAAGTTAATGAAGCCATAAAACTCCCTTAAGCTTTATATAATCTGACAGACATATCTAACAGTTAATCTGACAGGGGGAAAAACCACCCACTGATTTTACATTTATTAGCATGAGCTTTGTTGTTAAATAAGACCACTGGTGTTTTAAACATACTTATATTTATAGATAGCCTTTTTTCATTTTTCATGTCTCACCAAAGTCCCTTTAGGCAAGTTAGTCCACATATGGCAGCAATTTGTTGTGATGTCCCCTGCAGCTGTTTTCTGTTACAGGTATAACAGAAAAGACCAAAATTCCTTAAAACTGTTGCCTGTTTTTTTTTTTAAATCACAACGGTAAATTAAATTGTGCTTCAAATGCCTAAAACACAATGGGTGCTTTAGAGTAAATAAACGTGTGACTAGCTGTTGTAATTCTATTGCTGGGCCATATCCAAGTTTACAATTTTATTCTTACTCATATATGTACAAATTACTCGTCTATACTATAATGTTTCTTATGACGTCTCTCTCTACGTTTTTGCTTGCAATTCCCCTGTTTTGATCTTATAATAATCTCACATTAGCTCTCGGTCTTTCATGCTGTTTTATTTTTTATTATTTCTTTAAATAACCTGCCGTTCCTCTCAGCTCGGCTGTCTTGCGCTCTTCAGTGCTCACCGTCTGTCGATTGTGAAACGGTGCAGAAAACTGTCGTCAGGCTCAGTGTTTTCTCAACATTGTATCAGAGGTCAGACAAACTGTAATTAAGCCTTCGCTAACCACAAGCTATTCAAAACGCATGTATTCACTTCATTATCTCAAATCAAATGATTGATTTTCCAGACAGTCTGTCCTGGCTAATTCCCTTATTTCATCATTAAAATCGACTGATTTATGTCGTCCATCTGTGCTGTATTCTTACTGTCACTCCGATTGTCCTAATATTTTCCCTCAGTAATCTCATCTTACTGAACATACAAACTTCTGGTAAAGGTATTTTATCTTTCTTCCCTATTTAAACCCATTTGAGCCGCTCATAAGCGCTGGGGGACTCTGCCTTACTCTCTCAGCTGTAGAGGAGTTCGGTTAGCATGTGCCCAGAATGAACACAAATGGAGCGCTAATGGAAATAATGGCTGTGAAGTACCATTTAATTGAAGTATTTAATAAAACACTTTGATGTACATCAGGACACTGAAATCAGCGGCAACTTCCTGTCCATCTGTACAACAATAACAACAACAAAGTGTCTAAAATAAAAAATTATTGTTTTAATAAAACTATGACAAAATATGACAAACATTCAGAAGCAGTATTGTCCTGCGAGACCTTTAACCTTTCAAACCCTTCTGCATTATTTTTGCTGATGGGCATGAACATTTTGACTGGCATGCACTTACAAAATTAGCAACAACATTTATACATTTCATTGCTACCAGTGAGCAATGCAAACATAACACTTCACAGTAAACCTGTCCGTGCGGTTCTGTGTGTGTGTGATTTGTTTTTTACCCAACGGCAGGGAAATTGTATCATCTGTGAATAGAAGCAGCAATCATGCCTGAACTGTAAGTACAGACTACAGCGTTTTATTGTTCAGCGTTGACGTTGAACTTCATGTCAGGATGTACCACGGCTGAGTGGAATTACTATGAGTTTGTGTAACTGTTCCTATCTTAGCTGTTTCTGATGGTTTCATTGAATTTAATCTCATTCAATTCCTCTCAAGTTTGCTCTAGTCAGACTCCCAGTGGGACCGAAGTGTTCAGCAGGAGATAACACACTGAACATGCTGGGTGAGGAACAGGGCTGTTGTAATCTGGGTTGAAGAGCCCTTTTCAGAGGGAAGCCCCTGAGAACGGAGCCCTGCTCCCCTGCACAGATTCTGTCACCAATCCTGTTCCCAGACATGAGGCTCCCATCGGCTGAGAGGAAGACAATGTCTTCCTGGGTTGAGGTGACATTTTAGGCGGGAAATGGGCTTTCCGAATGAGGAGTGAAGAAAATGACAGATGGAAAAGGTAACTGGTACCAGTCTGTGGTTAGTATTGATTAGAGTGGACTGAGATAAGGGAACGCAATGGATAATCACATTCTCAGAATGTGTGAGTATCAGAGAGAGAGAGAGTATCAGTACCTCTGAGGTTTTTATGAATGCATCATTAAGCAGTGTGTGGACTGGAAACCAACTTCTTGCAACAAGTCTGAGGTTAAAAACTAGAATTTATAGTATAGTGCTGCATATATAGTGATCTTATTTGTTACCAAACAGTTGGACAGAACAGCCAGATATCAGACCAGCATTCTCCTGCTTACATATGAAAATGTTGTATAGAGGGAACAGAGTGTGTATGTGTATTTGGTCTCCTGCATGTTTCTGCTTTCAGAAACAATCCATCAGCAGTCAAAGGGGGGTCGCCTCTGCTCTCTTCTCTTCATCCCTAATTCATGCTGGCCTCCCTGGGACATCATCGTACATTAATGCCTCTGTCAGTGGGAAGGCAGATGAAGGAGACCGACCTCCTCCTCAAATCCCTCCAGAAGCATTTTTTCCTCTTAAGTATAAGACGTGGTCTGATGGTGAGGGTCCCGAGGGCAGACAGCATATGGATGTAAAGAACCCATTCCAGTGTTAGAAGGGATATTTGAGAGCTGATGATAGGATGAGTCTGAGAGGGTTATACTGTGATGCAGGTTTCTGCAAAATTGAACATCATGCAAGCATCATAACTTTATCATAACAGTTTACTTTCATCTCTGTGTGTGTGTGTGTGTGTGTGTGTGTGTGTGTGTGTGTGTGTGTGTGTGTGTGTGTCTGTTTGTGTGTGTTCACCACCCCAAGCTCACCACCCCATGCATCAAACCTTTCTTAAATGTGTTTACATTATTAAAAATATAGTAACACATCCATTGCATTCAAAGTGGCTTTAATCTCAAACATGTAACTGGAATGATAATGAAAGCATGCTAAGACATTATTCACACATTCATTCTTGACAAATAATTTGATTTCTATTTTTTATTACAGATTTTATCATGATTCCTCTCAGTTATCCAATCAAAAAATGGAAGGAAATATATTTCATCAAGCAGTGTTTTAAAAATATTTAATAGTATTAAATATGTATTTTCTAGCTTTATATTTTCTAGAAAAACAAACGAGGAACCAGTTTCAGGTGAAAGTCTCTTTGGATGAAGTGCTAAATGAATAAATGTAGTGTAAGATGAAACCACACCAGCGTTAAGAGAGTGACACTTGAAGTTCAGTCATCAGTATTAGCCTTATACTGTATATTTGAAAAGACTATGAAATTAATCAAGTATGCCAACCTGTCACAAAAGGTCTGAACGTGATTCTCAATGTCAGCACACCATTAATGGATGAAAGTGTGTTCAGTCACAGGTAAATGACCTCATGAGGCGTCTTTCCATTCAACAAGTGTCCTTAATCAACCAAATTAGATTTGTCAGTCCAATTTGTCTATTGATTGGACAAGCTCACCCTCTGAAATCTTTGTCTAACCTTGAGAGGAGACTGTAAAAGCCAATAAGACGCATGTGACAAGAAATCTCCACACGTGTGCCCTTACTTATTCCTTTCAAAGAAAATGAATAGAGAACGAGGTGAAATGGTGTGAAAAGAAAATGAATCATGTGACGAGGAGCGAGTGTTTATTGGAGGTGGAAGACTTACTGGAGGTGAAGGTGGAGGTTTTTATTCTGATGTCATGTGAATTTCATGCTTGATGAGAGCTAAAAGCACGAGTGTTTCATAATGTACACAGAAACGCCTCAAGCACTTTCACTGATGAGTGAATCACCCAGGGCAAAAATATATACATGACTTAAGACACAAGCAGCTACAAAGTGGTGTTTACAAATTAAATTGATGTTTTTATATGTCAATTTTACGTTCAACACATAACAAGTGAGATTTTAGATTCCGCAAAAAGTTTGCAACAAGACCATCGGGACTAACAGGAAATGAAAGTTATCATCAAAAAATGAAAGTTATCCTGCTGAAGAAAAGCACACAGGAAATATATAAATTCTAGTTTTTGACCTCAGACTTGTCACAAGAAGTTGGTTTCCAGTCCACCCACTGCTTCATGATGCATTCATAAATACCTCAGAGGTACACAAACTCTCAGATAGGTCTCAGAGGTACAGTGTCTCTCTCTCTCTCTCTCTCTCTCTCTCTCTCTCTCTCTCATGTTACTGCTACTATTATGGTGTTGCTGCAGTGTACACACTGCAACAACACACACACACACACACAGTAGGAGTGTATGATAGCCTGTGTGTTTGTGTGTGTAACAACACACAGTAACATGAGAGGCTTTAATAAGGAGAGCAGAGGCGTAACACTGGCAGGCAGCAGGCCAATGATAAGGTTTAATAGGCCGTGGTAAAGAACGGCAGTAAGTAATAGGTCTGATAGAGTTAAGACATGGAGGACTGGAGAGAGAGGAAATAATATGTGTAGACGCACACTCTGGCTACACTTGTTACGCTGTCCACCACACTGCCATTCATCATTATTCATCACTCGATTTCTTCCTCCGTTCCACCTTGTCGTTCCAACTCCATCTCTATCGCTCACCCAGACATGAACTACTCTCTCCATTTTTTCGTTTTGGAGCTGTGCCGCTCACTATTGCCTCTCAGCGGTTCCTTTAAATCTTTGCTGTTTTATCTGTTTAATGTGTCTCTTTAATTCACACTTTCTCTCTGCCGGACTGTAGCTCTCTTCTGAAACATGGTGAGCTGCCTCAATGCCTGTTGCCTTCATAGGAAGAGTCGCTTTTAAGGCAGCATCTAAACCATTAGACCCTTATAAAGTTGGATACTGTAAGTAGGGTAACCATAAGGTCTGAGGGTGGTTCTGGTGCTCTAGGCAAGATGTGAGACAACATACACTGATAATTACAAGGAGCCATAATTATCTAAGAAAGCAAAGTTATACATATTTATGCTGAAACCCATTTATAAGATGTTTCATAGCAGTCTGAAAATTATTTAAATTTTTTATTAAGATTCAAAACTGTAACTCTTCAACTGACTTTTACTTCCCTGAGGGCATTTTATCCACATAAAAATGTATACACAGTATGTTGTCCATTTATTTCAAATATACTACAATCAAAAAAATTCTTAATCTAAATAATAAGTTCATAGACTTTGTTGCTAAAACATGCTTTGCTAACGACACAATTCGCTTTGCTAACAACACAATGTTTCACCAAGTATAAAGCACAACACACTTGAACTCTCTATAAAGTCCTCCACAAGATATTTTTACAATCCTGTTCAGTATGAAATATGTTTTATGATTCAGAATAGCCTAAACAATATTTTTAAATTCTGCCCATGTAAGCAGGTTTTGAAACGATTCATGTTTCTCGGTTTTTATCGGCCTTCTACTGGATTCTGTCTCTCTGTTGGCCGTATGTCCTCGCTAGACCTTCCTAACCTCACTTCACCTCTCTCTCTCTCCCTCTCTCTCCCCCAGACTATCACTCATATCCTCCCTATGACCTGAAACCCAGAAGCTTCTGTGCTCTTTGTCGCTAGTGCTGCTCTAAAACCTTGTCCACAGTCACATACTTCACTTAATCTTCATCTTTCACCCTCTGCTTCCCTCTCTCGCCTTAAATCCCCTCACTCCCTCGTTCTCCGTCATCTCCTCATGCTATCCATCTCGTTCTCGTTTCTCCATATGTTCTTCATCACTCTCTTTAGCCCTGCGTTGATTGTCCTTGCTTTGGCCTCGTGGCATTTACATACACATAAACAAACTGATAAAGGCAGGATAATGGCCTCCTGTGAGTATGCCCAGCACATAGGCAGATCTGTGAGTTCATTTAAGCTGTAAATCTGTATAACCCATTGTAATTATCCTTCCAGATGAATGACAAATAAGTCTTTACTCATATAATGAGTGCCTTCGTTAACCCCTAATAAGCTAATACTGCAGAACACACAAACCGCCGGCACTGTGATTCTGCAAAATTTATGCATAGACAAACAAACAGAAATATTTTTTATCTTTTTCACTATTTAGGCTGTTAGATGATAACGAATTTCCCTCGAGAAAGAGAAAAATGTTACAGCAAAATTTTTTTTATTAGAAACACTAAATCCTAGTAGATATAAAGGCATAAAGGATTATCTACATCTCCTTCTGTCTCAAATAAACACATTATCACTCTTTTTTCATTCCCGGCTCTCTACTTTTTTCCTGGGAGATTTGAGGAGATATGCCAGTGGTTCAGGTCCTGATGTAACAAAATGATGAGGGAGACTTTCCGGATCGTTCTGCCTTAACGCCAGTGCATGTTCTAGAAACGCTGTCCTCTCTTAACCTCAGCTCAGCTGTGGTGAAAGTGTGTGCAGGTTACCTATAGCCATGAAGTCTTCAGGCTCCCACGGCTGAAGCTGAGAGATGGGTCCACTGTAGAGCAGCAGGCCATCTGCCACCTCTGTGATGAACTCCAGCGAGAGGTGGCTTTCAAAGCATGGCCTTATAGGGGGAAACCAAGCATAGCCGTTGCCGTGGAAACTGTGTTTTGTCTGCTGGCACTCGGGTCCTTCGAACTGAGCTGGGCACTGGCATCTATAGTGCACACACAGGAAATCAAAAGCTCATATTAAAAAGGATATGAGTTTTAGGACACACTGTACAGGACTCATCTAGACTTGAGTCCCTAAAGAGCACAAGACATTTTGGTGCGATGCTGTGCCTGAATTATGAAGCGTATATTGACGAACACACATGCGAATTTATCACTGAAGTATGTTTATTAAATTGATGCGAATAGTTCACGGTTCTGTCTTTTGCTTGCTAATTAAGCTAATTAGAATTACTACATCCTAACCCTACACCCATCCCTTATCCAACCACTAACACACATAGCGTAGCTGTTTTGCTAAAATACTGCAGAATTTCTGGACAGTTTTATTATGGAGACAAATGTCAAACGTCTGAGCTGAATTTATACATCACCCACAAAATGTATAAAACTTGCCAATCCTACTATAATCTTACATTTTTTAAACATTTATGACTTCAGGTTTGTAATACATCAACACAAGCTCTTCCTGGAACCTTCCTATGTATTCTCTGGAGCACAGGTGGTTAGGAATCCCCGCACATACCAAACTGCTCTGTAGTTTGATGTTCTACAGATTTCCATATGAAAGATGCTTTATATGCATCCGCATTGGCGTGACTCAAACACCAATCAACATCTCTCTCATTCTGCTTACTGACAGATCAGTGCCACCTGTTCAGCCCACCAACCTCATCAACTAGGCAAAACATCAGTGACAAATTGTTTTCTTTTCGTGTGCCACCCATCCACTGCTGTCCACCTCACTGCCTCTTTGGAAAATTTACATGTAGACGGTTTTATCCAAAGTGACTTACAGTGTATTCAACGTATACCTTTAATTAGTACTTGTGTTCCCTGAGAATCGAACCCACAACCTTTGTGTTGCTAACCTAATGCTATTACTCCCAGTTGAGCTTCCATGTGTCTATTACTTCAGTCTCGTTCTCTTCCCTCATTTTCTCACTTATAGTTGCAGATCTAATTGGCTGATTACTAAAGGAACTGACATGGGTTGATGGAACTGTTAATGTATGAGAGATTGCGAAAGACAGTCAGGCAGGTTAATGCACTCAATTTCGCAATCAAAAATGCATCACACTGGCTCTAATTGCATTGTGTGCTAATCAAAGCAATGCTAATGTTTACTAAATCAACATAGCACAGGACACAAGCAGGTCAGGACAGCAATGAGGTGGGTTTATAGCAATGATTATTAAACTGCAGGCAGCACTAGTGATCTTTGACATTATATTGCATCAATTAACTGTATCACAAACTGTTGACTATACCACAGGACCGTATTTGATACAGCTAAAAACCACTAAGCATGAGGACATAGCTTAACCTCTAATTTACCAACTTTAAACTAATCTCTCTTTACATTTGCGGAGTACAGTGGCCGTGGTAAAGTTAAGTGTCTGAGGTTATATCGCTTTAAACTTTCCTATTATCATTCTTTAAATGGGGTTACATAATATGTTCTGGCAAATTGAACCATTTCTGCAGCTCTCAGATTACTGCACCATTACTGCAGATTACTGCAAACATAAGTGTAAATGCTCTCTGTTCCACTACAATTACAAAAATAAAGTTTTTATTGGCTTAACTAAAATATTCAATATTTAACAACTTACAAAAAATAACCCAAAATGAATTTACAAAGCTTAACAAAGTTGAGAAAGAAATGCGTCTTAAAGATTTCGGCTAGAGTGTGTTTAAATCGCGTTCATCTCATCCATCAACTGTGCTGAGATTAATACACGTGTAAAATAGAAGAGTGATGCAAACATGCACAGAGAACATTTACCACAATCATACCACAGTTATTGCATTTCTAATGTTGGTCCATTGATTAATGTCAGCCTCAAAGCGTGTCGGATTTGGACAAATTTCTAGCCTGGTGTGACTAATGCTCTCCCAAGACACAAATCCAGCAAGACAGAGGAACCAATCTGGTTGTAGGAAGACAACATTTCAACCTCTCAAACTGATACAATAAAGTAACTCTGAGGGGAACGATTCCCTTTTAAACTAAGTTTCATAAAGTTCTCGCTGGAAGCTGTCAGCTGATTCCTACTTATGCAGAGGGTGACACATGAAGCTTTGCTATCTGCTGTTAGTTAAGTGGCAGAGTTTAACTTTTTTCACAGGCAAATAGATGAGGAGGTGCTAAATGTGAGCATTTCAATGTGAAGATAAAATAACCTGACAGGATCGATAAAAGAAAGTTTTAAAAAAGAAAATATCAAAGCTAGCTGAAGAAAACACCAAGCAAAGAGTTTGCTAATCATGCATTTTAAGTGACATTTAGGCTTTCATGCTAACATACCAAACAGACCAGAAATAATACAAAAGACTGACCATTTTATCTAAACAATAAAAAATGTTTCGCTCTATTAAAATGCTGTGTGGTCTGTCAGGGACAGAAAACAAGCACAATGACACTAAAACTCTTTTTCTAGAAACACTTTTTTGTTAAAAAGACTTAGCGCTGTTCTGCTTATTGAACTAAACCAAACCAATTAAACTCCTCGAGTGAATCCTGGCTTTAATATCAACCATGATGACTGAACACAATCCTCTTACTCCCTTTGGCCCATTTCACCTCTTTCCTTGTTGTTCATTTCCTGCCTGCATATCCAGCGTGAGGAATTGATTATTTACCTTGTGAGCAATCCTCAATAATCTCCCCTCTGCCCTGTATTTCCAAATCCCACTATTAATCTTTCAGACCATCTACATGTTGTTCTTTAAATCTCAAGATCTGACCCTTCATTTGGGCATGTTAAACCTAAAAATTTGCTCAAGCTTATTTCACGTCATATAACCAGTGAACCACTTACTTCCATCATTGTTGCTGCTGGTATAAAGACACATTCAAATCTTAAATTTAATCAGCACATTTACAAAGCAGGTCACGCTGCCCTCTGCTCACACTATGGTAACACATTTTCTTTGAGTTTAAATACCTCAGTATAAAGCTGGTTAGTCATAGTACAAATACAGCAAATTAAACTCAGTTCCTCTTTTAACTGGGTGATCTTGATTATTTGTTAAGCAAGGCTGATCATTTGAAAAGACTGCTGCTTAATTAGCACTAAAGGTTTTTAAATTTACTTTATTTTTTCATCCTATTATCTGTACATTATAAACAAGCTCCAGATCCAACTTATTAAAACAAGTGTTTTGCTAAATTATTCTGAGTCTTCAAGTTCATCCATAATTTACAAATAAGACATTTTCTTGCCATTATTTAAACAGGGGTTGCAGTAATTAGATGTTTCCTGCAGAATTGTAACAAGGGTTTATGGTCTGAGAAAATGCGCTTGACACGAACCACTTACCACTGATGTAGATTTATAAACAAATGATTTGTAAACGTGTTTGTTTAATTTGACTTAAATGTACAAACTTATTAAAGGTAAACTACAAAATTCATGAAATGATTGTATATAGACAGAGCTAAACAATAAATTACTTTAAATTAAATAAAAGGGATATTTAAACAAACACAATCAATCACTGTGTGTGTGTGTGTGTGTGTTTGGGGGGGGTTGAGGATTGAAACTATATACAATTTATCATTTCAATGCATCACTGCAATCTCAAATTTTCATATAAATGTATATGTTAGATATACCGTTCTGTATCACTGCATACAAATAAATCATTTTAATAGAAGCCTTTATTCTAAAGAAAAACGGAAGGTTTGATGCAAGGCAGATGCAACATTAAAGTGTTGTTGCCGTTATCAGGATTAGTGGAGGGTTTGAGCCTAAAGCGTTCTGCCTCATGGCATCAGCTCAACACATGCTCAGTACATCTGACCGCTCAGAAATCCACAGCTTTATTTTCTTCCTTTAATTAAACCTCTGAGAGCTAAATGAGTTTCTCAATATTTTGTGTGATGATTAAAACAAGGTTTCTTAAAAGTCTGGACATGCGTCAGAATGGGACGCATGATGGTGTGCACAAATTTTTGAGATTTGGAGGAGTTGGAATTGCTACTAAGCATGTAAGTTTTGCAAGTATTTAAAAAAAAAACAAAATAAAACTGTGTCATTCATTACTCACTCGTTCCAGATTTGTTTAGCTTCCTTCTTACATTAAACATAAGAGAAGCAATTCAAAGGAATGCTGACACATTTTTTCCCATACAATAAAAGTATTGAGGACTAAATGAGGACTGAAACAGTGTAGCAGAATGTCATCCAGGTTTAGCACATCATTACGGTGTTTAGAAGAACTGAAAATGAATCCTGAAAATCTGTCAGGTACTTTTGTACGGCGAGGCTAAATTGTAAACTGTAGCAATCAGTTAGTTATGAAACAATTTGTTGTCTTGTGTCACGTGAGAGAGCGAAAAAAAAGGTGTGTGTGTGTTTCTACTACTGTGGGAACCAAATTTTCCCACAAGAAAGATAAAGGTCACAAACCTACATTGGGAGGAAAACTGATTATAGAACAGACTAAATGAAGATTTTATAATAATGTAAAATGGGTGTGAGGGTGAGGATTACTGAACCTAATCTACAATTTATACATGGTCTTGATAGTTGGGAGGCTGACTGAGGTAAACTGTAAACACATAAATTAAACAATGGGCAAATGTGCAGTTTAGTTTTTTAAATGCCCCCTGTGAAAGACACCAGGCTGACATTTATGATATGTTCATTGCTTTGCATTTTAATTTGCCTGTGAGCTGAAAAAAATCCTCATATCACAATCAGAACTCATCCCACATCTGCAACCGCATCTCAGATATCATTAGATGCCTCCACACGACAGCTGCTCTGTCAGTTAAGATCTAATTCAATCCATACATTCTAAAACACTGGGATTTATAAATCACTGCTTAGAATTTAGTACTCCAACTTTGAAATTAAGGGTTCTAGAAGTCCAAATTTGGTAGCCTAAATGTGTGTAGACAAAACAATACTGAGGAGGGTGAAGTGTTTCACAGAAGTGTGGGTGAGTCCATATTTTATTCAAACAACTTGCTAATCAGTTTCTAATATACCTGGAAACACTTTTCTAACTCTGTTTACTTTGACTATAATTCTGACTATTAGATTAAAACAAAATGTGTATAAAGAGACGAAGCTAGAAGCCTGTACTACAAAGGGTTTATAAGGAGCAGTCGTGTCATTTTTGCATTTCTTTTGGTGCGCTATCCCCATCAGTGCATTTTGTACCAGATCTTGTGGGCCTGGAAGTTAAAAGAATGAAATCTGTAGTTTAACACAAGTACTTTCATCTCAAGTTACTGCAAAATCTTCAATATTTTATGTCTTAATATTGATTTGTTTATTAGCAGTCAAAATCCCAAACACCCTTTTTTCCAAGTTTAAATTAGATTTGGAATCCCAGATTTTCAACACTGACTATAAAAAATGGATGCTCTACTTTCGCTCTTATAAGGTCCTGAAATGGCAGGACCAGACATTTAGACAGAAACAGCCTGTTTATTTTGTTAAATATCCAGAAATTGAGTTCTGTTGTCTCTGATGAGAATACCTGCTATCATTCATTCAGTATTGATTACTGCATTACTTATCATGGTCCCCAGAGTCAATACACATCCACTTTCCAATCAACCTAAGAACATGCAATTAGTTCAGATAACTCAATGCAGCTGTTCTAAACAAGCTTGCACATGCATTAAAAGAACCATGTTCCTCAGATACAAATGAGTACTAGTCATGACAGGCCACCTATCACTTCAGCACACCTGAATGCTTCTTCAAAGAACATCAGGCACACAATGTGATGCATTGAAAGCAAAACCTTAAACACTCTCAGAAAGTTTTGCTCAAACTCTTAAAGACACAAATCACCTGTTTCATCCAATTATAACTTTGGCTGAAGAACCTGTTGTGTTAAAGCAGTTGTTATTAAGTAACGGCTGCCAGGTTTTCATGTAAGCATAGAAAGACATTCTCAACCTAACAATTATCTGACTGCTTCTCCAAACTCTTCCATGCCCAGTCAGTCAGCATTGAAATTCAGGAGGAAAATCAATATCCACGCCAGGGGTGGATAACTAAATAACGCTGAGAAAGAAAGACCATCTCTCCCTCATACTTGTGAAAAGCTCAGCAGTGATGAGATTAGGCTTAGATGTGGTAGCTTAAATCCTGGGAAACAATCGCTTGATTACTCAAAAAACGCGACTATATTCTTAAAGAGGGATAAAGCATTAAGCAGAAATAAAGGAGCAACTAAGTACCTGTGTATCTTGATGTTTGTTAGACATTCCTTACCTCAGTAATTATTAGACTGCATTGCTCACTGTTGTCATTTGGGGTGAAATGATATATGTATCAATACACCCCAAATTGAGTCATTTGGATTTGAGTCATTGTGGACAAACCTTTAAAATTGAAGACAATGTGAGTGGTCAGTGCTAGCGTCACGTTAATACAGTTTATTATGATTTTAGCATGATGCTAGCATGATGTAGCAATGATATATACTGTATATTTAAATATGGCTTATTCATGATATTATTTATGCAGTTGCTAGGGTGTTCCAAATGGTTGCTAGGGTGTGGCTAGGAAGTTACCATTGCAATACCTTAACTGGGTACATGGACATATAAGCCCACCCACATATCTCTACTAATGCTGAGATATGGCTGAGGGTACTGCAAATGGTTGCCAGGGTGTAACTGGAAAGTTAAAAGGGTAATAGTCAGAATGAGTGTCTTAATTAAAAGAGCCAACTCCAATTTTTCTATGATGTTCTGGTGCTGAGATACGGCTAATTCACTTTGGTTGCTAGGGTGCTCTACATGATCGCTAGGGTATGGTAGACAGTATCCAGATACCTGAGAGGTTTATCATTTATATTCTGAGGTACATCATATATACAGCATATTAAACACAGGCAAGATGTATAAAGTATGATTATATTAGGTGATCATAGAGTCCAATATAAGTCTCTTATGAAAAGTGTTGCTGTATTATGAGCAAGCTGTTATTGCTCCAGCACTGTTCGCTTCATTGATTTTAAATGCAACTGATCGTTTTATCCCAACTTGCTTAAAGTGCAGAAAAATGTTAAAACTAGCAGGTTTATGAAGCGATACCTTCAGAAATAAGCAAGAACATTCACAGTGAGAGTATCACAGGACATGTTATTGCCATTTTCTCCTATTTGGAAAGCCTGAACTCTCTCACCTGTATCCGCTCTGTGTGTCCACACACACACCTCCATTGTGGCAAGGATTTTTGGGATAGACGGAGCAACCCTGGTGGAGGTGTTCACGTGCTGAGCAGCTGCAGACAGCTGTAGCTTCCACACTCACTGACACTAGAGCCATGCTGCCCGAGTCCACCACCGCTGGTTTGTCAGTCAGACTCAGGTGGCTGGTACAGCCCCCCCCTCCCCGGCAGTCAGTGTCCACACACACATCTACGTGGACCTGGGTCACGTTGATCTGAAGAAAAGATTGCAGCTGAAGGGAGAGGGAGAGAGAGAGAGAGAGAGAGAGAGAGGGAGAGAGAGGGATGAAGGAATAGAGAGAGAGACTATTAAAACATGCCAAAACAAACATTATATTACACTTTAAACATACAAGACTGCAGTTTTGTTGATGTAAAATGAAAATGGAGAGAAAGAGGGTTGTTTTCTGCTTAAAACAAAACTGAGACTCAAGACCTTATCTTGCATACCCAAGTTAGCATACAAACAGCAAAACAAGTCACAATTTCACAAGAAGTCCTAAACTCTGTTTGTTCCTACAGCTTTCAGGCATGAAAGTGTTTAGAGTTCACCACCGCACACTCTCTCCATTTCATTCTTGGACACACAGGGCGCTCCGGAGCCAAGCGCTTTTCTACCAGCACATAAACTCTGTGCAGATACCCACAGACAGTCCACAGGGCCTCTACACCATTTATTTAAATCCAGCATCTGAAGTGGAGCCGTTTGCTCAGCGGTGGACTGAGCTGTTACTCAGTGATTGACCAGCCCTCAACTAATCCCTTCAGCCAGACACACTGAAATGAAAATGAGGGGGTGAAGGAAGACAATCAGGGATCGAGACAAAGAAAGATAGAGATGTTCAAGCCAACAACTCCCCCAAGATTAGCCTGGACCATTTAAACTAACAGACACTATTTTGACTGGCTTGTGGACTATAGAGAGGTATTTTTCACACAGGCGGCTGTGGCAGAGAGCTGTGGGTGATGGATGAAGCTGTTTATGTTGAATTTTTGTGTGATCTCAGACTGAGGGGAACGTGTGACTGAGGGGAAGGTGCAAGTTGGGCAGTGGGATGCAATGAGACAGAGCTGGGCAGGCAAATGTCACACTGTTATTCTATCTGTCTAGACACACAAAAGTGGAAAAAAATCTCTTAAATCTGAATATAATTAGAATTGGAATAAGAGGAAATTTGAACTTCCCTTAAAAACTTGAAAAGAATTTCCCATAGCCATACATTTACATTTAATGGCACGTTCATATCTAATTGATTTTGTAAAATAAAATGCTTTAAAACACAGACAGAACTGTGCACACATAAAAAACTTTATTTCTTTATTTCAAATTACAATTAAAATTCCACTTCCCTATGCTACCCCAAAGTTAGCTGAATTGAATTTTTGAATATTTTAACATTCTTTTTTTAAACTGAGCTATCAGCAAAATCTCTCTCAGACCTCCCTTAATAAATAATCAATTCCACTTTTGACAACCGTGTGAGTAAAAATGTGAATCTGAGTGACAGTGACTACAGAACTAATCTTACACTTTACCGCTTTACTGTCAGACACAGACACACACTCACACCCACACCCATTTGAGGCTGCAAGGCTTAGAGATGTCTGATGTTAAACTTGAACCCACACACACCTAACTCTCTTCTTCATCTCTTAAGGTCCCTGGACTTAGAGTAACACACATGTGAGCTGTCTGACTCCCACCTGCACGCAAGAATTACAGTTAAACAAAACAACACTGTGGTCACACATTTCATTTGCCCTCAGAAATACCTTATGTTAGCTGGTTAGGCTTAGTAACAGAAGCCTATACACAGAAGATACACTCACTATCACGACTAGCCCTTTCTCCTCATAATTGGAATGTTTAATGTTTAATGGTACTGTCAGCTCATTTCTCACAAATCTTTCTGGCACCCAGAAACTACAATAGTGAAACTACAATACCCAGAATTCTCTGGGGGGAGCTATTCCACAGAAGCACCATGATTGCATATCATGGACCCCCAAGAACTTGTATGGAGTAATTTACTGTACACACACACACACACACACAGGAAAGGACAGGACAGGAAGGACAGGAATCAATCCACATCACACCATCTTACATGACTGCAGCATGCTAGCATCTGCAGAAAGTTCCTTTCTTGCTGAAACAAATGGCGGTCAATGGGGGGTGCTGCGTCGCACAGCGCTTAATGTGCAACAAACCACATAGTAATTTTAAAATTATTTAGGATAGGAGTGGGGAAGACAGAAAATAAAAACAACAAAGCAAAACAAAAGAAATAGTGTGGGTGTGTGCAAGACAACATTTGCCTGAATCAAGCCAAACAAAAGGGCAGAGGCAAAATGCAAAAAGCCGCTGCATTTGATATGTAATTACAAAGATTTCTGCAAAAGCCAATGTGCTGAGATGCGTTTTTGGCCTGTATGAAACGACTCTGTTGGCGCAGATCCATCCAACAGCACTAAAAAGTATCTCTTTTCCTTTTTTCTTGTCTTTATAATACTCACTTGGAGTGAATTAATTGGAGTCTTAAGCATAAAACATAATTAGAACAACTAATTGTTAATTTTCACAAGTTCTTACTGTTTTGACCTGCTTACTAGACTTATTTAGAGTATCTAAGTCCATTTTGTTTGCAAACAACTTCTAATATTGTTCGCTAAAAACCTAAGCATGAGTTTTGCATTTAAACTTTCATCTTCACACATTTACCCTCAGATTCCACCACAAACATGCATCAAACAAGCTTTCCTGAAAATGTATTTTTTTTTATTTCTTTCCCCCGTTTATCTATGACTGCTGCACTTTCATCAGGATTCACCTTCACCACAGGGAGACTTTATTTCTGTTTTTCTACTTTGACACAAAGTGTGTGTGTTTATGTTCTGTGTCTGACACTTTACAGGATGTTGTGAGCGTGTGTGTATTTCAGAAGGGTGCTAGAGAGCGAGATATACGGACACACCCCTCAGAAAAGAACGGTGTGAGCCTACAATCTGTTTCCCTGTCCTGGCAGGTCCACGGGAAACCGATGGGCTCTTTAAAGTGTGTGTTTGGCCATGGTGGAGAAAGTTGGAAATGGGAAACAGGATTGGTGGAGATCAGGCATTGCATTAAGAATTATTTATATGTTACAGACAAAGTGGCTTTTATCTGTCACCCTTCTGCTGTTTTCACCAGACTCTGTTTCACTGCCTCTATTTCTTGTTGTAAGCTGACATCATGCGCCCTACTTGACACATCCAACAGGCAGTGAGTTCAGCCTTCAGTCCAGCCAAAAATAGCAGAAACGCAATTACACGGGATTCAGAGGCAACAGCGTATGCATGCTAATCAGTGCATGAGCATGCGCTGACTCATCACTCCTACTCAACAATGTTGACAATGCACATACATTTACATCATCACTTAAAACTCAGCCATAGCAATTTTCATTTAGCTAAAGAAAATATCTTTTCAATCCCATCTTAGATTTTCACCAATTGCTATGGCTGAAGACATATGATTCACTTTCCATTTCAGTGGGTTCATCTGTAATTAACTCTAAATTTGCACTTTCGTCTCCAACAACTTTCAGCGCTGAGTAATAGAAGTCGCAGGACATGCAAGCAAATGAGAGAGAGAGAGAGAGAGAGAGAGAGAGAGAGATTGAAAACGTTATTCTTTCTTTCACAAGGTTTTATCTAGTTTTGTTCCAGGATCAGACATCCAATCATTA